>ML381531.1:79401-96750 GCA_005239525.1 Nicotiana knightiana
TGGGGGGGGGGGGGAGGGAAGCTTTGACAAACATGTGCTTCCACCCCTGTAGCTCAAGTTTCTTAACCAGTTGAGCCATTCCCTTCTAATCAATGTTCGCAAGAATCTTCTCGTTTAGTACTTTTCTGTTCCTAAACTCTGTGAGCCAATCAACTGCAGCTAAAATATTCTTCTTTGTCTTTCCCCTACTAGCCTTTGCATAAGAGGCAACATGTTTGGTGACTTTGGCTCCCTTTTCTTTAGTGTCGCAGACTTTGCTGGCAAGGCTGAATCAGATTCTCTATCCACCTCAACAACAGGTTCCATAATTGAAACCTTTTCTTTGGCTTCTTTTTACTTCTGGACTCCTTCATGATTTGTGCATTAACATCCTTTATTTTACTCCTTGTGAGAGGAGTTCTAGCAGAAGGAACCACTTCTTTCCTTGTTGAAACTGTTGTCTTTGTAGCTTTCTCAGTGGTCTTTCTAATCTTCTTCCCTACCTCAAATAGTGGCACATCATATTCATCACTGCTAACTTCTTCGTCTCCGGTGAAGGGAGACAATAAAGACCCAGGTTCTCGAGCCCTAGTCTTCTCACCAATTTCTTCTGAAGGGGCTATGACAGTGTTTCCAATTGTCATAGAGCCTTCAGATTCCTCACTCTCATTCCTTTATTCTGCCTCACTCTCGTCATTACCTTCTTGACTCTCATCTACCTATTCTTGATCCTCTCCCCCACTTTCAGAAATCTCCTCTTCTTCACTTTGATTTTATTCTTCTGCGGAATTATTAGCCTGTTCACCTGTCTTATCCTCTGTATCACTCTCCTTCTCATCTCCAGATACTCCCTCATTCTAACTCTTTCCTTCTTTATTGACTATGTTTTGAGCTTCATGTTTCCCATGACTGGTCACAACTTTTTCTTCCTTCTCACCTTCATCATCTTCCTCATCCTCAGTTCGTCTAACATTAAGGCCATCAGATGCCTCCTTTTGTACTGGTACTTTACATTCTTTCCCCTCAACCACAGGACCCACAACCGTTGTATCTACCTCCTTCCCCAAACTCCCTGTATGTTCTTCTATCATGAATTTTTCTACTGGTGACTTCGCACTAGTAGGTGGAAGAGTATCTAGGGGTGAAACATCAATAGTAGAAGCCAAAACATTTAACTTCTAAGAAGAATGTGATACCTAATCAGTAGTGTCTATACTCGATTCCCCTTGAATCATAGATTTCTTGACTCCATAGTCACTCTGCGTAGCAGTCTCAGGCACTTTCTTGACCGATTTTCTGGAAGTTTCTTTGAACTTTGCCGTCTTAGAGATATTTTTCGTACGAAGCTCATGTACATGGGGAGTGGATTTTGAAGGAGGAGGTGCAGTAGAGATGAGAATAATAGGAACAGAGGAAGTAGGAGCAGGGGAGGATGAGTAGGCATGGTGAAGGATATTGATGGATAAGGAGTAGGTGTGAATATGGGTTCTCTTGAAGGCTTGACATTTTTCTTTGATTTGGGCTTCAAGATTTTGGATTTTTCTTCAGCCATGGCTGATGATTTATCTTTAGAAGGTATTTGACTAGCTTTAGGCATGGTGATCAGATGAGAAACTCAAAGAATCGAATGGAAGGGTTAGTTCTTGATACTTGCTTTCGATTTGAGCTTAGGGTTTGACAGGAATAGTGAGGTTAGAGAAGCTGATCATAAGGGCCTTTTAAAGGCCTTACTCTTGATTTGGCTGGAAGAGAGAAGGTGATCGAGTTTGAGTTGTAACAGGACTCTTATAACAGTTACTTTGACTGTAATATTTTCAGGAGTAATTGATTTCTAATTACACAAGGATTCCCCCTTACTCTTTGACTAGAAGAAGACTAGAAGTGATGCCAACTGAAAGAGTCTGAATATAGAAGTAATTCTAGAAATATAAGTTCTTGTGACTTAAGACAGTCTGAAACATACCTGAGTCAAAGAACCAACTCCTTATTCGTTTCTGCAATAAAGCTTCAGCACTTCATATTAGTATCATGCAACACAATTATCATCCACATTTTCTATGTGAGTGTGCGAGCTTAATACATGCACAAAGCTGAATCAAACACATTGTACTTAGATATCTACGTCTTATTATTTTTTTTTCTAACCATCACTGGGAGTCAACTTAGTGGGAGAAGTTGATTAGACCTAGTTCTAGTCTATTCCTTTCAAAGTGATCCCTATTCGGACCTTTAGTAAATATATCAGCAAATTGATCTTCAGTTTTACAGAAGTTAATTGAGATACTCCACTTTTCAACATTGTCTCTGAGACAATGATGTCTAATGTCAATGTGCTTGGTTCTTTTATGCTGACATGGATTTTTTGCAATATTTATGGCACTGGTGTTATCACAGAAAATGGGAACACAAACAACAAATATACCATAGTCCTTTAGCTGTTGTCTTATCCATAGTAGTTGAGCACAACAAGATGCTGCTGCCACATATTCAGCCTCAGCTGTAGATAATGCCACTAAGTTTTTCTTCTTGGTTCCCCAAGACACCAGACAAGAACCTAGAAAATGTGTTGTTCCTGAAGTGCTTTTCCTGTCAACATGAAAACCAGCACAGTCAGCATCATCATAACCAACTAGATCAAAGTTGTACCCTTTGTGATACCATAGATAGAGGTCAGTGATCCCCTTGAGATATCTTGGTATTCTTTTGGCAGCCTTCAGGTGGGATTCCTTGGATTTTCTTGAAATCTTGCACATAATCCCACACTAAATACTATATCAGGCCTGTTTGATGTGAGGTACAATAGTGACCCAATAATTTGTGATGACCCAAAGGGTCATCTTATGAATTAAGACTCCATTCCGAGCTCATTAGCCTTAAAAAGATTAATTTTATTTATCTTGATTTGCGTGCGCAGTCCGGGTGTGAAATCGAAAAGCTTTTTATGTGAAAATATGAGAAATAATAATTTTTGGAATTAAAATTTAGTTTTAGTTGACTTTGTTCAACATTTTGAGTAAATGGACCAGATCTGTGTACTGACGATCCCGGAGGTCCGCAGTAAAATATGGGACATGGGCGTCTGCCCAGAATTGAATTCTGAAGTCCCTAGCTTTAGAAATCAATTTTTGAAGAAAATTGTTATGCTGGATTTTTAAGGAAATAAAGAAATGAATTAATGTTTGAACTCATTGGTATCCGGACCGTATTTTGGTTCCGGAGTCCGGTACAGGTTTGTTATGATATTTAAGTCTTATCGGTGAAATTTGATGAGAATCGACGTGATTTGGACGTTAGGTTGAAAAGTTAGAAATTTGAGTGTTTTTGAGGACATCTTGAGTTTTGAGGTTAAATTTATAGTTTTTGATGTTATTTTCATGATTTGATCGCACGAGCAAGTCTGTATGATATTTTTAGACTTGCGTGCATGTTTGGTTTAGAGCCCCGAGGGCTCGGGTGAGTTTTGGGTAGGTTTCGGGATGTTTTGAACTTGGAAATAACTGCTGTAAATCTGTTTTTGGTGCACTGATTCATTCTTTATCGCGATCACGAATCTTCACACGCGATTGTGTAGAGTAAATTTGTTGGGGGTCATTTTGTGCTACGCGAATGCATAACCTGGTCCGTGAACGTGAAGCATTGGGGGGATTGCCCTTCGCGAACGCGACCAGGCTATCGCGAACGCGGAGAGTAATGGGCCTAGGGGAGGGGGCTCGTGCTTCTTCTATGCGAGCGCGTCCATTGGGCCGCGATTGCGATGGCCATCTGGAGTAAAGCTCCGCAAATGCGTCCTCAGCTCTGCGAATGCGAATTCCATTGTGCCACTCTATGTGAACGCGACAAGCCCATCGCGAGCGCGATGAAGGCCTGTCTAGCGATTTAATAACGATTTTAACACGGGCAGAACCTATTTTCTTCATATTTTCGAAATAAAAAGACCTAGAGGCGATTTTCAACCTACAAATTCATCCTCAAAGTGTTGGTAAACGATTCTAAACTCTTCTCTTCCGATTACCCAAGGTTTTTCATCACTTTTCAATCAAAAATCAAGAATTTTCATGGTAGAAATTAGGGGTTTGTGTAAAATTAGAGAATTTTGTAAAAATCAAATTTTGACCTCGAATTGGGGTCGGATTTCGAAACTAATTACATACTCGGGCTTGGGGGTGAATGGGTAAATAGAATTTGGTCTGAACCCCGAGTTTGGACCATGCGGGCCCGGGGTCAATTTTTAACTTTTTTCGAGAAAACATAGGAAAATCATAAATTATCAGTAAAGTTAGTTCCGTTAGCACTAATTAATGATATTGAACTAATTATGATTAGATACGAGTGAGTTGAAGCCTAATTCCAAAGGAAAAACAGTGCTTGAGCAGTGAGTGGCCTGTGAATTCGAGGTAAGTGTTGTGTCTAACCTTAGCTTGAGGGAATAGGCATTGTGCGACTACTTGTTACCTGTTTTGTTGCTAAATCCAATGTATAGGTGAGGTGACGAGTAACTATACGTTGTGGTCAGGTCATAATATGCGAGTGAAAGTAAATTCTTGTTATGTTGGTAGTTGTAAAGCCTATTAATTGTGATTATCGTTGTTGTTGAAATGTTGGAAGTTTGGTACCCGGTTCCACCATGATCGATAATATTGTGCATATTGAATTGAGATTGAAATGATAAATGAAAATAGAAACTATGATGAAATATCGATTTCCTGCGAAATCCCTCTTTGTATGTTGTTAATGATTTTGTGATTGGTAAGGAGGAGTGTAAAGTACGAAGGATGATGCCGCATGATCCAAATATATTCTATTATGAGGAAGAGTGTAAAGCACGAAGGGTGATGCCGTGCCTGAATGAAATACATTGTGAGAGTAAAAGCACGAAGGGTGATGCCGTGCCTGAATGAAATACATTGTGAGAGTAAAAGCACGAAGGGTGATGGCGTGCCTGAATGAAATACATTATGAGAGTAAAAGCACGAAGGGTGATGCCGTGTATGCTTATTTATGATATGGGGAGGATGAGAGTAAAAGCACGAATGGTGGTTCCGTGCGAGTTCCTTTTCTATTCTTGTTGCTTTTACTTATTGTTGATTACTGTTTATTGTTGTACTGTTGTTTTTCTCACTCCTTATGTTAAATTCCCCATAGCATGATCTCTTCCAATTATTGGATATATGTTAACTCTTTAATTGCTATTATTGCTACTAGTATGTTTATACATGTCCAGGTTTTATATGATGTCCTGCCCTAGCATCGTCACTACATCGCCGAGCTTAGGCTCGACACTTACTCTGTACACGGGGTCGGTTGTACTGATACTACACTCTGAACTTCTCGTGCAGATCCAAGTACGGTCAGAGCTGATTCTTTGAGCATAGTTGAGTTTTTACACGGAGACACGAGGTAGATCTGCTAGCGTCCGCAGATTACTGGAGTCTTCCCTTATTTATTTAGATACTGTTTTATTTCATTCAAAATAGAGACATTTCTTTCAGCCCATTTATTTGTAGTACTCTTTAGTAGTTCGTGAATTGTGACACCGGAACCTGGGTAGTTATATAATATATATTTAGTTCGTGGTTCGGTTTATTTATTCAGTTATTATTCATGAAGTTATTTATTGAGAAATATTAGATTCAGTATTCATTTTTTGAATTGTTATTCATGTTTAAGCAAATTGTTAAAAGAAAATGGTTAGTTAGTTCTAACGTTGGCTTGCCTAGCAAGTGTGGTGTTAGGCACCATCACGATCCCGTGGGTTGGGAATTTGGGTCGTGACATAATTCCTCTATATTACTTATGTTCCATATTTTCCTTTCTTCATCAAAGTCCAGCTTTGTTGCAATGACAATGGGGGTATCAATAGACTTGGAGGAGTCCATGTTGAATTTCCTCAGTAACTCTTTAATAAATTTCTGCTGATGCATCATGGTTCCAGTAGATGTTTGCTTGATTTGTAGCCCCATAAAAAAGTTCAGTTCACCCATCATGCTCATTTCGAACTCATCCCCCATCATTTTAGAAAATTCCTCGCACATTGCTTCATTGATATCCAGAAAGATAATATCATCCACATACACTTGCACAATCAGGATATTCCTCCCTTTACTCCTTAGAATATAGTGTTGTCCACCTTTCCTCTTACAAAGTTTTTAGCTAAGCGGAATATTGAGATCCTTTCATACCAAGCTCTAGGATCCTATTTCAGATCATAAAGGGCTTTATCCAGTTTGAACACATGGTCAGGAAATTCTTCACTTTCAAATACAGGAGGTTGTTTGACAAAGACTTCCTCCTTTAGGTACCCATTCAAAAAGGCACTCTTTACATCCATTTGGTATAAAGTGAATTCCATGTGGGAAGCAAAGGCTATCAACATTCTTATGGACTCCATTCTAGCTACAAGTGAAAATGTCTCATCATAGTCAATTCCCTCATCTTGATTGTATCCATGAATCACCCGTCTGGTCTTGCTCCTTGTGATATTTTCTTGTTCATCCAACTTGTTTCTGAACGCCCATCTGGTACCTATGACTGTTCTGTTCTTGGGTTTCTGTACCAGGTGCCAGACCTTGCTTCTCTTAAACTGATTTAACTCCTCTTACATGGCTATAATCAAGTTTGGATCCTTTAGAGCTTCTTTGATGGTCTTAGGTTCAACTTGTGAGAGAAATGCTCTGAGTGCTCATAGATTTCTTAGATAAGACCTGGTTTGCACTCCTGCATTTGGATCAGAGATGATATTTTCAAGAGGGTGTGAGGTTTGATGCTTCCATGGTTTGGTCTGCATACCCAGAGAAGACTCACATGAGGAGTGACCTAAGGTAACATGTTCAATGGATGTGGCTTCATTATTCTGATCAACAGTTAGAGTATCTTGGTCTTCTTCTGGTTCCTCATGGTCACTATCAATTTCCTTGTGGTTTTCATATCCATCTTCATCATATTCCTTTTTATTTCCATAACCAGTGAATTTTATGTCATAATCTTCATCCTGCAGACCTTTTTCAGCCAAATTTTTAGATTCATCAAAAATAACATGAATATTTTCTTCCACACACATAGTTCTTTTATTAAGAACCTTATATTCCTTACTATGTGGAGAGAAACCCAAGAAAATTCCCTCATCACTTCTATCATCAAACTTACCTAGAGATTCTTTCCCATTATTGTGCACAAAACATTTGCCCTCAAAGGCTCTCAGATGAGTGATGTTGGGTTTTCTTCCTCGAAGTAACTCATAGGGAGTTTTCTCAAGAATGGGTCTGACCATGCATCTATTTAGCAGATAGCAAGCAGTATTGATTGCCTCAGCCCAGAAGTTCTTTGGCAGTCCACTGGTAATCAACATGGTCCTCCCCATGTCTTCTAAGGATCTATTCTTTCTTTCTACAACTCCATTTTGTTGTGGAGTTCTAGCTGTAGAGAAATTATGGTCAATCCCATGTGAGCCACAGAACTCAAGGGATTTTCAGTTTTCAAATTCAGTTCCATGGTCCGTTCTTATACTTAAAATATTACATCCTATATTTTGTTGAATCATTCTGACAAATACAGAGAAAACATCAAAGGTTTCATCTTTGGATCCCAACAAAGTCCAGGTATACCTGGAAAAGTCATCCACAATCACAAACATATACCTCTTACCTCCTATGCTCCTTATTATCATTGGTCCACATAGATCCATGTGAATGAGTTCCATAGGTTTAGAAGTACTTACAAACTTCTTAGATTTAAAGGATGATCTAATATTTTTCCCTCTAATACATGCATCACATACTTTGTCAGAGGTGAATTCAATTTTAGGTAACCTAAGGACCAAGTCCTTAGCTGCCAACTTACTGAGTTGAAAGAGACTGGCATGTCCCAGTCTTCTATGCCATAGTAGTGGATCATTTTCCACTACACTCAAGCATGTGTGCTCACTCTGGGTAAGTGACATAATCCATATCTTGTAGACATTGGTATTTCTCTTTCCATTTAACACAATTTCATCAGTATCAAGCTTAGTGACAGTGCAGATTTTGGAATTGAATTTACCTCATTTCCTTTGTCGCACATTTGAGAGATGCTAAGAAGATTGTGTTTAAGACCTACCACATAATGCACATCTTCTATAACATGATAGAGTGACTTTCCAATCTTACCAATACCTGTTATCAGGCCTTTTTTCCCATTACCAAATGACACACTCCCTCCTTGGAAGGCGTCAGTGAGAGGAAGTTTTTCTTTTTTCCAGTCATATGTCTTGAGCATCCAGTGTCTAGATACCAGTCCTCATTGTTTCCTCTCACCTTAGAGTGCACCAAAATTCATAAGTTAGTTTTGGGAACCGAGACTAGCTTGAGTCCCTTTTTGTTTGAAAAAGTATGAATCAGATCCCTTCTTTCCCAGAAGGGAAGAGGATTAGAAGCTACTTTCTTGTTAACCTTAATCCATTTAGTATGGACGGAAGGATTAAACTTTTGCTCCTCTTTCTTCTTCACATTTTTAGCAATACCAAAGGTGTTTCTAAACTGAGCATGAATTAGGGCAGGACATGTGTCTCTAAAATGTCCTACTCTTCCATAATGAGTGCACATTTTATTATCAGAAATTCTTACATACTTTGGGTCAAACTTAGGGACAGGTTTTCTGTAGCCAATTCCAGATTTGTTAGTGTTACAGTTTTCATTCAACCAATTCAAGGCATCAGAAGATCTATTCCATTTGCTTAGTCTAAAGAGTTCATAATTAACCTTTTCTATGTTCTCATGCAGGACTTTTGTTTCTACATTAAGCTTTACAAAAAATTTCCTTAGCAATTTTTGATTCCTTTTCAAGCTTATCCTGCAGATCGCTCATTTTACCTTTGCAAAATATATCAAGAGACTTCTCATTCTCAGAAGTAAATTCAAGAACCTGGTTCTTACGGTCTTTGACCTGTTTCTCTGAACTGGCTTTGTCGGATTCAAGCTCTTTGATGTCAAATTTGACACAAGAAAGATTACTGAGCTCTTTGATGTCAAATTTGTTTCATAGCTTTAGTACATATTTTGCCTAGGATTTTTCCTTTGTTGGAACTGTTCTCTCTCATCTTCTCCCATTTTTCTTTTCAGCTCATTCTTTCCTTCGCTCGATTTCCCACATTGGGAAGTCCTTTACCATGTGATCTATCTTGCCACACTTATAGCACCCATCATAGTTAGCTTTGTCGATCTGCTTGTGCTTACTACTAGTCTCTCTTTTGGATGCACTTTTGGAATTCTTCATGAACTTCTTGAACTTGGAAAATATTGCTAGATCAGAATCATCATAGTCAGATTCATCATCCTCAGATTCCTTAAGGACCAAGTCCTTATCCTTCTTTGGTTCTTCTTTACGCAGTTTCATCTTTCATCAAGTATCCAACCGACTCATCAAGTGAGATTTTATCCAGTACCTTGGCTTCCTGGATTGCAGTGACTTTTGATTCCCATGAAGCTGGAAGGATTCTTAGGACTTTGCTAACTAACTCTTCTGAGGTAAACACCTTTCCAAGTGATTTCAGTTTAATGGTTATTATAGTGAACCTAGTCATCATATCCTGGATGGGCTCAGACTCCTTCATGGAAAAAAGCTCATAGTTTCTCATGAGTAGTTCAATTCTTGATCTCTTAACTTGATTTGTTCCTTTATGAGGAGTTTGGAGTGCATCCCAAATCTGCTTCGCATTAGAGCATACAAAAATTCTATTGTACTCATCAAGACCAAGTCCACATAGAAGGATTTTCTTAGCCTTTGCATTCTTCTCCATCATTCTGAAATCTGCTACCACAAATTCAGAGGGGTCCTTAGGAACTGTTTCACTTTGTGAATTTTATTTAATAGGAGTCAAAGGACCTTGGTTTACTATATTCCATAGTTCATAGTCTTCAATTGTCAAGAAATATTCCATTCTTGCTTTTCACCAACTGTAATATTTTCCATTGAACATGAGTGGTCTGGTAGTTGATTGTCCTTCATTAATTCTAGGTGGAGCACTCATCTTTCTTCCAAGATCTCTCTAGGTGTTAACCATGTAAATGAGAGAACCTGCTCTGATACCAATTATTAGTTTGAGTGACCATATGAATTACTAAGAAATTGGTTCTTTACCATGTTCCATGAGCGAATAGTAAACAAGCAATAAAATGAACACAATGATTTTTACGTGGAAAATCACCTGGCCCAAAAGGTTTACAAACCACGACCTACCAAGTAGGATTTTCAGCTCCAACTCTACTAGAACAATGATCCAAAACGAATCAATTACAATGATGTAATTAAATACTCTCCAGTACTCCTACTACTCCTATTTGATTCACAAGTAACTCTAATTTGTAAAACAAACACGCACTCTAACTCATTAATTATTTATAACACTTGATTACAACTCAATTTCCTAAAACATATTTTCTCGACTGACTCCGGAAGGGTACAAGACAAGTACTCAACACTAGTAAACCACCTTATGACTCTGTTGTTTATGTGTAAAAGTATAGTTCAGAAGTCCAAACTCAATCCTATTTAAACACGACTTGAGATCTTCTAGGAGTCCTATTCGTAGTCAGCTTCCTCTTTGATCGGACTCCTACTGTTCCAAGGATTCCACAACCTTTGGGACTTTTGTCTCTGATGGACTTATCCATATCTTCTTGAGCAATGATCTTTATCACTTATAGCAGTCATCTTCCACCAAACTCGGACCTGGTAACTTTGAGATAAAGTTACATTGTCTTGTAAAAACATGCAAGTATCAATCATGAGGAGTTGATCTTTTAACCTGAAAAGATGGTTCTTCACAGCAGCTACATTGAGGACCTGGTTCTTTGAGTAATTAGTCATATTTTGTTAATCATCAAAACTTCAATACTCAACATTGGGGCATGTGTTAAATTATGTGCCTCAGATAAAACACCTAGTTATGTCGGGTACCCTATAGGTTTCTTTCATTTCTATTGGGATGTTATAAAGGAGGATGTAATGCAAACAACGAGCAATTTACACACATAAATACTTTTATAAGAGAATCAATGCATCTTATATAGCTCTTATTCTTAAGAAGGATGAGGCCAGAGAATTGAGAGATTTCAAACTATCAGTTTGATTGGCTCTATTACACAAAATAGTCTCTAAGGTGCTAATTGAGAGACTATAAATAATGATCTTCAAACTGGAGGTTTAAAAAATGGTCTTCGTAAAAGGGAGATAGATAATAGATACAACCTTAGTAGCAAATGGATGTATTGACTCTAGACTAATGATGAAGACACCTAAAATTTTATGTAAACTCAATAAATAAAAGAATTATGATTATGTGAAAGGAGGATTCTTCTCAAGATGCTGAGAGATATGGACTTTGATAAAAAATGGATCAAATGGATACTATGTTGCATAAACTCAGTCTGATTCTTTGTTTTTATTAATGGTTATCCGAAAGAATTTTTTCCTTCACATAGAATGTTAAGATAGGAAAATCCGTTATCACCATTTTTCTTTATTGTGATCGAAGGCCTAAACAACATGGTGAAGATAGCTAACAACAATGGATCGCTGACTCAAGATGGCAAGCAGTGTAGGTAGTAGCCTTGAAATAAGCAGATGATATATTGATTTTTTATGATGCAAAAGAGGAGCAATTAAGACATTTCCGAGTAGGGTCCAGAACCTAAATATGGTCTTTTTTGACACAAACGATTGAAATGCGTGAAAAAAACTTAGTGACCAAAATACATATAGCGTCCTTTTAAATGGATACCTTAATATCCGTTTTGAATGTTAAGGTATAACGCCCTTTAAAAGGGCACTATATGTATAACGCCTTTTATAACGACACTATTTGTGAATTTGACAAGACTGCCAGGTATAACGCCTTTATAAACGGCGCTATACATATTTTGTAGGCCCACCAATAACTCTTATATGCTTAACTGACATAACAATAATTCAAATGGGTATAGCGCCCTTATTTAAAGGCGCTATACTTCAAAAAATTCGACCACCCGGATTGGGCATTGCCTTATTTAAAGACGTTAAGGATTTTGTAAAAATCCATTTAGAAATATTCTCAAGTCTTGTTAAATTTTTTTTCTTGTTAAATTCTCAAGCATTTTGTCATAATGTCTGAAGAGCGAAGAATTAGGGTTTCATTATATTGGGGGGGGGGGTGAGGTTGTGGTGGCGAATAAATCAGTAAGCTATAGTTTATCTCCACAGTGTCATGTTAAGTTGCCACTTACAATGGAGTACGATAGATTGGTATTGTTGTTGTGTAAAAAAATGAGTTTGAGCAAACGTTCAGTGAACCTTAAAGTAATCGAAAGATATCTGTATTCTATCACTCCGCTAGGGGTTGCTTGTTATGCTGAGTTTAACATCGAGGATGATGAAACTCTTAGTGATTTTTTGAGGACTCCAGATGAATACCGAGAATTTCTTTTGATAAAAATGTTGGAAATGTACGTCAAGCTTGAAGACGTTCGCAATAATGAGGTTGCGCAAAGCAGGGATATCCCTCAGTCATCGGGTGGTTATTCTGGAGCAGTTTTAGCCAAACATGTTCCGGCTGAAAGAGTTTGGCCTGATCTAAACTTATCTCCACAGGCGAATGAGGAGCGAGAAAATAATTTCTCTCCTACTTTACATAATCCATAAGACGAGTGGTAAAGTTTAATTTTCCTTTGTGTTACGATGTTTATTTTTGGCGTATTGAATTTGTATTAACAATTATATATTTCACAGGGGCTACCGGCTAGATATGAATTTTACAAGTTATGAACCAATGCCCAGTTGGAATATGCGTAGTTCTTGTGTGTTGGATCATGGTGGTCCATCCGAGAGTCATCACCAATAGGATAATGTCCATCATGGGATGTCAAGCATTACGAAAATTAAAAAAAATTGTCTTACCATGGTCTGTGTGCTTCAATGCAAAAATACGAACATATTTACATAAAAATCAATGCATCACACAGCCTGTGTGCTTCAATGAAGCCGCTGGCCTGAGGCGCATCCCATCCTTCCCGGCTACGCTATCCGGATCATCCACATCACGTCGCCTCTTTATCGCAGGATGCGCTGCAGCATGATCATCAGTAGGGCTGGAAGGCTCGGTAGAAGGGGCCGTCGGTCCAACAGTAACCTACAGAATAACAATTTATTTCAATATATGAAAATATATATTATTAATATACGTGTTAAGTCACAAAAATTTAAATTGTCTTACCATGATCTCGTCGGGCTCCTGAATATAATCATCCGTCACAGCCAGGTCAGTATCGCACAAAGTGGATTTCGTGACGGGCGAAGATGAAGCCTTAATAAAGAAAAACATAAAGATATTAATTTCTAATCAATGAGATAAAAATAAATTTAAACTTAATAGTAATACAAACATACATGCGCCTGTGAAATATCTCCAGCATCCATCGATAATGAGCCATAACTCAGCCGGCATTCACTAACAACATCTCGGGTAGGCCGATCCTCAGCAACAATCGATGGGCCTGTAAAGTACCGATCCCAATACTTTCGCGTAATGCTCGTGCACGTGATCAACAATGGATCTAACGGGGTCACCTGCAATGTCCCTGGAGTAAGATGTAGCTGAAGGCTGTATGATGGCTTGCTGTCGTGATGGTAGTATGGATCATGGAGTTCACCTGGATGATCATCTCCAACATCCTCAATAGGTGCCTCAACACCCCCTTGCTGGGGACCACCTCCTCGCCGGCCCCCACGACCTCGTGGGACAGCCTTACCTCGTGGGGCACCCCTACCACGTCGACCACGCTCTGGTGCTGCTGGTGCCCCATGATGGTACTGATCTGGAGCCACATAAGTAGGGTCGTGTCCTAAGCGCTCATCATTTCGGGCTCGTCGCAGTGTCAGGGTAGACAGCTCTGTAACCTGCCGGCCATACTCGTGCAAAGTGGCCGCTCCCTCGCCGACATGTTGCTGCATCTGCAGTCCCAACTGGTGGAACAAATGTAGGCCAATAGCCTGCACAACATGTAAAATATAAATTACGGAACGCTGGTTAAAGTTATTAGTAACTATACCAAATAACATACCAGTGCCTCATGCCTCCCGACCTATGGAACGTACTGACCGCCAACGCGATAAATGGGATTCCTGGTGAAAAGTCGGGTAACGTTACGGTACCAGCCCATATAATCATGCTCAGTATTCGTCCGGCATGGTGAAGGGGGAGGGCGGAATCAGGTCAAGTCGTCGGTCCCCAAGTATCGATCTGCGCCTCTAGCCATGCCATATATGCCTGATCCACCCTGGAATGATCATCCCGCTAGAAATGTGTGGTATGCCAGGCAGGCGGTGGCGGCACAAGATGCGGGCGGCCAAACTGGCGAAGTACCCACTCAGTGGCATGATGCTCCACAATATCAAGGCACATCAACGGGATGGAAGAGCTCCAAATAAGTCGACTGGTCGAGAAATAATTGGGCAATCTAGCAATCAGTTCGTCGCTATATGGCCCTAAAGGAACTATTAAGTAACAACAGAAAATGTGAGTATACGCAACACATATGAAGCCAGGCCAAGTAAACTTACATATACATTTACCTGTACGCCCTCCAGCAAATCCAACAAATCCCTGCACAAGGGGATATTATGTCGAGCCCTCGTACTCTCGTCCATATCCCCGCCGGATAACCCACCTCCTAGCTAGAGGGAGAAACGGAGGTGGTTCACCCGGAGCTAATGGTGGTAGAGGTGGTTGCAACTGCAGGAACCACTCCTAGGCCCAAACCTAACATACAAAGTGGATGTAAAATTTAAGATATATTTTTACTAGGTATGTTATAATGAATAGAGTATTCGAATATGTTTTCACCTGTAGCAGCGGCAAAAATCCAACAACGTCACGCTGGGTGCCCATGCTCTCCCAACACATCTGCCGGTACAAGTAGCCGAGAATAGAAGCACCCCAGCTATACTGGGGTAAATCATCTAGCCGCTCAAGATGATAAAGAAATCTCAAGCGGACTAGGTTCCCCGAAGTGTTCGGGAAAAAAACCCCTCCAAACATAAGGAGAAGCAGCAACCTTGTGTACCGGTGAATATTAAGCTCCTGTGTATCGTCTGTGATGTCAGGGTGCAATGCCTCCAAATGGTCTCGGATAGTCGTCAACTGTAGACGACTGGGTGCAGTCTCCTCTTGTGGTTGTAAACCGGTGAGCCGCATCAGCATGTCCAGGTACTGTCCACCTGTCATCTCTCTCATGGCATGCAACAGAGTAACATGGTGTCCATCAACGGGCAGCCCATATATGACCTCCACATCCTGCAGCGTGATGGTGGCCTCGCCAACGGGCAAGTGGAACGCGTGCGTCTCCGGTAGTCACCGCTCTATCAGGGTCGTGATCAAAGACCAATCGAGCTGCAGCCGGTCGATCTGCACAATCCTATAGAAGCCCGTATCTTGGAGGTGTCTGACTACACGGTGATGGAGAATGCGGCCCTTGAGAAAGCCCCACATATCGTCCACTCTCCAGGCGTGGAAATTCTGGGCCAGTAACTGTCCCTCCCATATGTGGGAGGACCTATGATCGCACTTTAACGAAAGTAGCTCCACGCTGGCAGGTCCGAGATGCATAAGCGGAACCTCCATGTCGTCTATTGTAAATTAAACAAGATTAATTACATTATTTTACTTTAACATGTTAGTTTTATTATATTATATGTTTGTTTGTTACTCACTTATTTTTTACTATAATAAAATTAAAACTTTTAATTTTTATAATTATACAAGATTTAATTATTAAGTATTCACATATGGGTTCCAGACTCGATATTTGAGGCCCAGTAGCACCAAGATATCCTGAATTCTTGTATTTGTTAGTTTTATTATTTTATATGTTAGTTTTATTATTTTATATGCTTCTTTGTTACTCACTTATTTTTTACTATAATAAAATTAAAACTTTTAATTTTTATAATTATACAAGATTTAATTATTAAGTATTCACATATGGGTTCCAGACTCGATATTTGAGGCCCAGTAGCACCAAGATATCCTGAATTCTTGTATTTGTTAGTTTTATTATTTTATATGTTA
Source organism: Nicotiana knightiana (assembly GCA_005239525.1). Lineage (NCBI taxonomy): Eukaryota > Viridiplantae > Streptophyta > Magnoliopsida > Solanales > Solanaceae > Nicotiana > Nicotiana knightiana. Next base: position 95,453 of record ML381531.1, read on the forward strand.
GTTTTATTATTTTATATGCTTCTTTGTTACTCACTTATTTTTTACTATAATAAAATTAAAACTTTTAATTTTTATAATTATACAAGATTTAATTATTAAGTATTCACATATGGGTTCCAGACTCGATATTTGAGGCCCAGTAGCACCAAGATATCCTGAATTCTTGTATTTGTTAGTTTTATTATTTTATATGTTAGTTTTATTATTTTATATGTTTATTTGTTACTCACTTATTTTTTACTATAATAAAATTAAAACTTTTAATTTTTATAATTATACAAGATTTAATTATTAAATATTCACATACGGGTTCCAGGCTCGATATTTGAGGCTCAGTAGCACCAAGATATCCTGAATTCTTGTATTTGTTAGTTTAATTATTTTATATGTTAGTTTTATTATTTTATATATTTGTTTGTTACTCACTTATTTGACTATAATAAAATTAAATAATTATTTTTATAATTATACAAGATTTAATTATTAAGTATTTACATATGGGTTCCAGGCTCGATATTTGAGGTCCAGTAGCACCAAGATATCCGAAAAATATTATTGTTTTCTCATGTTATTTTCTTACAATCGTTGACTAGAATTGGACAGAGTTTGTGTTTGAACTATCAGCTATTTTGACGTATTTTTGGATATAAGAGATACTTAAATGATTAATTTCAATAACTACAGGGATATTGCGCTAAAATGCACTATATTTCACTACGCTAAAAGGGCATTATATTACAAATACAAGCACTACATTAGGCCACAAAATATACCACTAGAGGGAACTAAAGTAACAATTTATTTATTTTATAAGTCTTTAATCAAATAAATAATCTAAACCAGATAAAAATAACAAATAAATTTAATCACAAAACATTCACGAAAATACATATACCACAGTAAAACCTAACTTACTAATTTTTTTTAACAACTAATAATAATTTCTCTATTTTTACATTTTTTTAGCACACTAATATCATAGTCCGGATAAAAATAACATAATAGTTGAATCGCAAAAAAATCATAAAACAACGTAGAACACATTAAAAATAACTAATATGCATATTTTATACGAGTTTCAACAAAAACTAAAACGGAATACCTCGATTTAAGGATTTTGGAAAATTGAAGATTTGAAGATTTGAAGATGAAACGAGCAACCCACAACGAGAGAAGGCCTTAGCTAGGATGTGAGACCGAGAATCTTTACTTTTTGTGCGACGAGTGGGGTCCACTCGACCTTTTTTGGTCGTTAATGGGGGAGGGGGGACCGCTGGATTTTGTAATTAAAATGGGGG
>ML381531.1:97391-123730 GCA_005239525.1 Nicotiana knightiana
CTGTTTGGTGGGGGAAGGGAAGGGGACGGGCTTATATAGCGTCGTTTATTAAGGCGATATATGTATAGCGTCTTAGTAAACAACGCTATACATGGCAGTCTAATCAAGTTCAAATATAGCGCCTTTTAAAAGGGCGCTATATGTATTTTGGTCATTATATTTTTTTTCCACGTATTTCGGTCGTTTGTGTCAAAACAGAGCACATTTAGGTTCCGGACTCTTTCAGAGTAATCCCAACACTTTTTAGGCAACTTCTGGGCTCCATGTAAAATTGGAGGAGAAGTCTACTTTAACTTTTCAGTGAATGAAGTGCCACAGTTACAAAGGTTGGCAGAAGTTGGTTGTACAAAGATGGCTCTACAGCGTATTTGGAGATGTCACTGGGATATAAAGATAAATTTCTTGAAATATGGAGTGGTGTATTAGAGAATTGTGAGAAAAGATTGGCTAGGTAGAAAAGCCAATACCTAATAATAGGGGGTAGACTGACACAGATTAATAGTGTTTTAGATTTTTTTTTTGAGCAAGTACAATATTTATATTAGTACTACAACGGAATTAAAATATTATAGATATTGTTTTTCTCACTTAGGACACATTGATTTTCTAGTGATGCTAAAACATTACAAGCATCCGTAGATAGATGCTTTACAAAAACATGTTGTTCCTTTTTGTCTTTGATTACATACGATTCAACACAAAATGGAGGTGTCACAAAATATTTTGTTGTCCTTGTTTGCATGTCATGCTTCTTTTCTAGCTGATGGGCCACTTCATTCCCTCGCCGGAACACGTGCCTCGGGATCACTTCCTTTTTTTGGTGGATTAACAACCTGCATGTGTTAATAATATTATTATACATTTGACTGCCTTGGTGTATGGATTGTATTACCTCAGTGGAGTCTGATTCTACTTCCAGTGGGAATAAATTCCATTCTTGAGCAGTTTGAAGTCCCTCATGTAGAGCTGTTAGTTCTGCTTCCAATGAGCCACTTGTGTGAGTGTATTTTGTAAACTCTACTATCCAATTTTTATTGGAGTTCCTGAATACACCTCCCAATCCACTGTTATGATTAAAATTGTAGCTTCCATCAATATTTAATTTATACCAATCTTTAGGGGGTTTAATTCATTTTTATGTTGATTTTGGTTTTGTTCATAGGGTTGTGATGATTCCCAGTTAGTAGCTTGTATTCTATAGCCATTTGCATGGTGAAGTCGATATTTAAAGGGTTGGAATTATTGCTTTGGTTATTTTTATTTCTATTAGTCCAAATGTTCCATAGAAGGAAAAGGAAGAGGGCATTCCAATTGATACAACTATGATTTAAATTGAGATTAAAATCTCTTACTTTGGTAAGCTAATTTCTATCCATAGGATTACAATAATTTGTCCATCCCACGCTATTCCAATAGGCACTAATCGCTTTACAATCAAATAAGATGTTCAAAATAGATTATTCTTTAGTTTTGCGTATGGGGCACATCGGATCTATGTTGATTCCTATATGTGCTAGGTATAATCTACATGGTAGTCTATTGTGTAAGCATTTTCATAAGAAGAAGTGAATTTTTTTTTGGACAATTTAATTTCCGAATCCAATCAAATTCTGCCTCACTGTCTATATGTGGTTCAATTAAGTCATCACAAGATTTGGTAGTGAAAAGACCTTTTGTATTTCTTGACCAAATGGGTGTGTCACATCGTGTACCTCTAGTGCGAATATTAACCTTATAAATATTTTCTTTAATATCTTCCGGAAGTTCAATTGAAAGATTATCAAATTTCCAATTTTTGTTACAATAGATGTCCTTAATTTTTATAGAAAGGTCATTTGGAGTGACAGGACCCTCAACTGAGCTTCTAAGATCTTTTTATGTTTGGAATCCAGCTCGTATTCTAAATATTCATGTTGGAGTTTCGATGTGGTGACCAAATGATACCCTTAGTAGAGTATTCCCAGCCTTTTAAAATGCTCTTCCAGATAAAAGAGTGGTGATTTTTGGCTTTGCTAGTACCATAGGAAGTGATAATTAGGTTAGCCCACAGAGTAGTTGTGTTAGTGAGCAAACGTCAGGCTAAGATTGTTAGAGTGGTGATATTTTTTGCATTAGTATTTTTTATACCTAGCCCCCCATTGGACTTTTGTTGGCAAACAGTAGACCCTTTGATTAACTGAAGTTTTTTTCTTTTCCTCAGTAGATCCCATATAAAGTCTCTTTGGAAGTAAGGTGTATTGCATGTAGTGGTTAAGAATAGAGTTTAGGCAAGCTTTAGTTAGGGTGGTTCTACCCGCTATATTTATAAACCTTAGTTTCCAATTTGCCAACCTAGCCCCCATCTTGTCTATGATGAAGTGGTAACCAGTTGGTTTTGGGTTCTTTTCTAGAATTGAGAATCCCAGATAAGTTCCAAATGAATTACTCTTTTTGAGACCCAACTTGTTTGTGATGTCCTTGACAGTATTAGGGTGACAATTGTTTGACAAGATAATCTTAGATTTGTTTTTTCCTATAGGCTGCAAAAAAAGTTTAGACCATTTTTTATGGCTTGACAAGATTTATCATTGGCCTTAGCCATCGATGTTAGGTCATCTGCAAAGAATAAGTGAGAAAATTTTGGACTAGTCCTTCCTGTAGTAATAGGATCCCAATTGTTTATGTCTACTTGGTGTAAATCTAGAGAACATCTCCATAAAAAGAATAAAGATATAGGGTCTCCTTGCCTAATTCCTCGACTGGGTTCAAAGAAGTTTGTGACTGAACCATTGACTAGAACTCCTATTGAGCTAGTGGTGATGCATTTTAGTAAGAGTTTGGTAAATTATGGTGGAAAATTAAAATATCTAAGGGTACGATAAATAAAAGACCATTCTAGACGATCAAAGGCCTTTTCAAGGTCGATCTTTAATATCATTTAACCCTTTTTCCCTTTTAACTTTTTAAAGTTAGTGATCAATTATTGAATATAATAGTATTATCGGAGGTTCTTCTATGTTTCATAAAACTAATTTGGAATGGGCTGATAATTTGTTCCAAGAAGGGCTTTAGGCGATTTTCAAAGATTTTTGTAATCGTCTTATACATAGTATTGCAAAGACTGATTGTCCTAAATTTTTTTAAATTGTTTTCATTGGGGAACTTTGGAATTAGACAAAGATGTGTTTTGTTAATGTCTTGAGGGATTTGTTGGGTGTTGAAGATATCATGACAATAGTTTTGCACAGAATTTCTAATTATATGCCAATATTTTTGGAAAAAGAAGGTTTGTAGGCCATCCGGCGCCGGGGCTTTAAAAGGTTTAAACGAGAAGATTGCTCTCTTAATCTCACTATCTAACAAGGGATTATCTATGGTTGATAAATCCATCTTTTGGCAACTATAGGGGTTTGCTTTACTATTATTCCAATCTGTTTCTAAATGCGAGGTTGCGAAGGTGTCCCTAAAGTAGTTACAAGCATGTGACATGATCAAATATTGATCATTTAGCCAATTTTCAGCCTCATCTTTAAAATAGGTAATCTTATTTCTTCTTCTCCTATTTGTGGCCAAAATATGGAAAAATTTAATATTCGCATCTCCTTCATTGAGCCACATTACTCTAGATATCAGTTTCCAATATTCTTCTTCAATCCTAAGTATGTCATTATACTCCTTTTTGAGGTTGTCCTCTATTATGTGAAGAAGATCACTGGTTGTATAATTCCTAGAGTTTTAGATCCCTTGGAGTCTTGCAAGTATTTTCCTTTTTTTGCTAAAAATATCCCCAAAGGTCTTGTCCTTCCAAGACTTAATATTATTTGTAAAATTCATACTCGCACTGCAATAGTCCATACCATACCAATATTTTTAACTAGATTTTGAAAGTCTGGGTATCTACACCAAAAGGACTCTAAACGAAAAGGTTGTTTATAATCCTGTCTGCTTCTAGAAATTAATTCTATTAGCAGTGGATTATGGTCTGAATAGGTCTTTGGAAGGTGAATTATTGAGCAATTGGGGAATAAATCAAGCCACTCCTCATTTCTTATTATTTTATCTAGATGTTCCATTATAGACCTTTATTCCTCTTCCTATGATTAGATAATGTAAATTCACAATCCTTATAGCCAATGTCACTTAGGTTACAACTACTAATTTTTTTATCAAAGATACTTTGCTCTATCAGTTTAGAGGTTTCCCTCCATATTTTTCATTTGATCCCATAATGTCATTAAAATCCCCTCCTACCACTCAGGGTCCTTTGTAATTCTTGTAAATATTTTCTAGGTTCTCCCACATGATTTTCCTAATATTTTTGTCAGTACTAGCATATATAGATGAAAATTACCAAGGTTTACGAACATGAGTTACCTCTATAGTTGCATGAATTTACTGATTCCTTCGAATAAAGTTATGGACTGTGACTATGTTGTGATTCCACATTACCACCATTCCTCCCGACTGACCTTCAGCAGGAACTTCTATCATTTTCAAAAAACCAAAGTCATTGAGCATTTAGGTGTGATTTTCCATCCTAGTTTCCAAAAGGGTAACTATGCATGGTCTGTGTGTATCAACCATCTCCCTAAAATTCCTTTTAAAGTCATCATTATTCCCATCCCTTATGTTCCAAATAATAAAATTAGTTGGACGATTCATTGCTAGGTTTAGGCTCATGTTTGTTTGATCCCCATTCTCCATCCCCCCTAGAAAGGTAGGGATTCTCCTGAGTGATGGTACTAAGATCATTTCTCTGTTGCCCACAGTTGGATCTTGTGGTGGCTTGATGTCCATTGAGCACTTGTACAGTGCTAGTGGGCAGTTGAGCACATGCCTCTTCTCTTACATCTCCGTGAAGAGATACACTTTTACCTCGTTTAGATTTAAGAATTCCTTAATTTGTTCCATGTGTGGGTTGAGGGGATCTCCTATTTCTTCCATTGCTGCCTCTTCTTGTTCTGGATCATGCACCATTTGAGGTTGTGGATGGTCTTGTTGCTCCATTGGAGGTGCTTGTTGATCCTGGGCCTGTTGAGGGTTCTCCCATGGCATGAAGATTGGGTTTAGTTGTGTGTGAGTCTCCGATGGAAAGAAAGGCATGTCCAGTAGCATATTTTGTGGTTGGATGGGGTTGAAGTGAAGAGGCATGTTCCATTGGTTCATCATTGCATGCATTAGGTGGAGGTTCATTGATGGTGCTAGTGGATGAAGGATATTGTTTAGCCATACTTGGTTTAGATAATTGTTCATTGTAATCCTCATTCCTTTGGATATTAGTTGTGCTAAGTAATGTGTGTTTTGGAGAATGACAATCGTTTCCTGCCCATTTATTTGGAGGTTGAATGAGACTGCATGCCCCATCAGTCCCATTTCCATCCATGAGAGGGGTTGGTAGTCTTGTGCAGTTGGTGGTTGCACATAGATAATTTTTGAGTTTTCCATTTGAGGGTGGAAATGGGGTGTGTTTTCCATCGTCTGAGATCTTTGGTATCGTAGGATTTGTATTAATCTGTGCCTTCTCCTTAGTGTGGAAGAAATTATTGGCATCTTGTATTAATATTTGGTTATTGATGGTGTTTTGAGCAGGCGTGGGATTTGCTTCACCAGTGGTAGTAAGGGGATAGGTATTTAGGGTAATGATTGAGCTTTCAATATGCATGCCAATTGAGAAGGGAGACGTAGGGTTTTTATCAAGATCTTCTAAAGATATGGTCTCTATTTCGTGTTCTAGGTGTGTATCATTTGTCGCATGGCTTTGTTTTGGCTGAACATTTGTGCTTCATGCTCTTGGGTCCCTTTTCTAATTTCAAGGGTGGTGTCTTATATCTTCCGATAGGATTTGTAGTAGTATTAGTGACTATGGAATTTTTTGATTGGTTATTACTATTTGTAGGGATATTATTAGTTAGCTGACTAATCATGTGATTAGAGGTAGTCTTCTGCATGGCGTTGCAAATATTAGGGATTTTTCCTGACACGTTTTGCACAAAGAGTGTTAGTAGTATGCATGCAAACGTCCATGTGTTCATTTCTAATAGGATAGTCCTTTTTTAATTACTTGATTTTCATTAATTTCACACAAAATCATTTGCTCATTTTCCAGGAGAGAGAAGTTGTTCTGGGTTTGAATGGTGGTATTTCCCATGGCCGGATTTTTTGTGGCTTCATCAGCGTGATTTTTTTTAATTTTGTGTTTGATCTTTTGATTTGTATTGCAAGATCTTGGTTTATAGATACCTACCTGTATTGGCATCAAATAATTTGACGTTGATATCTGGGCCATTGAAATTCTCCACTGGTTTGATGAGGCTTTTTGACATATTTTTGTGTTTTGCTTTTTTTCTTTGTTGAAAGACACTGTCTTCCATTCTACATCAGCCTCATATGTTGCCTTCATTGGTTGGCCATTTCTTGAGGTCGTTTTTCATTGCTTTCCTTGTAAACATAAGGGCATTGATTTTGCGTGTGACCCAATGTTTCGCAATTTTTACATAAAAAAAATTTCCGTTCATAGTGGATGTATTGTTTATGTTGGCCAATGTAGATGAATGGTTGGACGGGGACTTCCAATGGTAGTTCAATACATAGACTGGCATAGTGACTTCGTACTGTGATTGACGTACATGCATCAAGTTTTAGTAGGCGTCCTATGGAATCTCCAATTTTTTTAAAAGATTTTTCCATCAAAGAATTCAGTCGGCAGTTCTGGTAGTCTAATCCATACTGCTGAGACCATTAATTTTTCCTTGGTGGCTACAAAATTTGGCTTCTATTTTGTAATAGATATATAGTGACCATTTATGAACTATGGTCCTTGATGGAGGGCCTTCACCATGTTCTCCTCTTTGGTAAATTTGATGATATAGTAATCTTCACCTAGGTCGATTAATGGGAAAGTCTTCGTGGGAAGCCATAATTCTTGGATTTTCTTCTTGAGATAGTGGTGCATTATACGTCTGCCGAGGAGTTTTACTATAATTGAGTATCTCCATGATTCATAAATTCTCTTCTTGTCTTCCTCGGTAAGGGAAATTGCTTTCATCTCCCATGCATTGTGTTCCATTATATGATCAGGCATTTCTTCTTCTTGGGACCTACCTGCCAATTGGATTGTTGGGAGATTTAAAGTGTTGGTAAATTTCATTGGATCATAGGATAGTAGTTTATCCCTAAAAGACGTTTTGTCTTCCAGGCTATGATATGAGGTTTCCTCATGCTCTAAATCAGGTGGTTTTGGAGGGATTTTGTTCATGGATTCAAAGCTTTGTTAATTCATTGTTGAGAGAGTTTTTCTACTATATTACATCGACAGTTTGTGTTTACGAGTGGGAGTGTTTTAGATGTGCTTCCCTCCTTTTTTCTATTCACGCTAACTGGAAAAATGGGTTGATGCAATTAGAAGGAACTTTATTTGTTAAGGCAATAAAGAGAAAGAAAGTTTTCATCTAAATGGAGACATCTAAATCCGACGGTGTTGGTATTGTTGAAAATGTTCCTTCAAGCCAACATAGAGATGTGGCAAGAATACTCTTATAATAAATCTTTTCTTTACATGTATGATTATAATATAATAAAGGCAACATTTATTATCGTGTAGTGTTTCGTTTATATAATTTGAAAAAGATGATGAAACCCATGGATTAGTTAGGGTATATAATTGAGGGTTATGCTAGGTATCATACCAATGAAACATCGATACCTCAGAAGCCTTGATATTAAAACATTGGTTAGAGTTGCACATTTTATGCATGCTCAATGGAGAGGGTGATTGATCTCATAACCACTTGTGTATGTGACACAAATACAAGAATGTGGGTGCTCATTAGAGAATAAGTTCACTTGATGAGAAAAGTTTAATACGTCCTACGTACTACTAGTTTGTCATAGGAATTACTCATATGGAGGTTGTGCGAGTGATCCTTAGACTTGAGATCACCATAGTATCTTATATATATATATATGCATCGACATATACATTGATTCACCTTAGGCACATTATCTATGGATGCTCACAAGGCGGTTTTGCAAGTACGAAGGTGTATATTGAAGGTAATGAGTGAATCAAGATGGGATCAGTGGCTCTTAGTATACGTCATATGTTGTGATCTTGTGGGATTATGGTTTGGGAGTTTCTAGCCAAAGTTGGACAAGATCTAGAAAAGAAAAGAGTTTCTAGGGTCTCGTCATTAGGTCGTATATATATATATAGAGATGAGAATCTGTGATTGACAACCTCCATTCCCTTAGCTTAACTGAGATATACAATATGCGTGATTGAATTGCACTGCAAAAGGAATTTTGGTATGCAAGACGAATGGATCTTACATGAAAGTATATAAGTGTCGCCTCATTTGTTTTTTTTAAGATTAAAACGTCTGAATCTGAATACACATCTGAATATCAAGATGTGTATTAAGATTAAGACATCTGAATCTGAATACACATCTGAATATATTAAGATGTCTATTAAGATCAAAATAGAAATAATTAAGACTGTTTGATTTTTAACATCTGAATGTATAAAATATTATTTAAAAATTAATAAACATAAAATTCAAATGAAATAACTAATCTTATATTCTATCAATAAAATATATAATTTTTTAAAATATGATAGTTGTTGGTAGTAATGGCTAACAGGTGAATGCCGACTAGAGGCGGTGGTTGGTGGTAGTTTTGGTTAATGATGGTGGTTCATGCTAGTAGCTAGTAGTGATTGGTAGTGGTGGCGATTATGATTGAGGATGGTGGTGATGGTTGGTGATAGTTAATAATGGCGGGTGGTGGTAGTAATTGTGACTGAGGAAGGTGGTGGGTAGATAGTGGTAGGTTATAATGATGGGCAGTGCCGACTGTAGTTGTTGATAGTGATAAGGTGGTCAGTTGTGATTGTTGATGGTGATTGTGGTTGTTGATGGCGATGGGATGATCAGTTGTGGTAGTTGAGGTAGAGGAGTGTTGATTGTGGGTGAGAATGATGGTGGTCGGAGTGGTGGGGATAGTGGGTGGTGATGGTCGATAATGGTGACGGCTATGATTGAGGATGATGGTGGCGTAGTGGTAGTGGAGGTGGTGGTGGTGGGGTAGTGGTGGTGGTTGAGTATGGTGGTGGTGGCGGCATGGTGGTAGTTGATAATGATAGGAGGTGGCGGCAGTTAATAATGAATATGTGATAGCATCTTAATGAAATTAAGTCTCTGTTATAGATCTTAATCATATAGACCTATTCAGACTCATTAAGTGGTTGTGAAGTAAAAAAAACAAACACACTTGATGATTAAGATCTGAATAATTAAAATTCAGACTTTAAAAACAAATGCACTTAATGTCTGAGATCTGAATGATAAAGATTTAGACCTCCATTAAGTGCAAACAAATGAGGCCTAAGTCTAACAACATTTGCCCTGTTTTCATAGAACACACTTGACACTTGTCTCTTTGCATGTGACAACCCCATATAGAGTTCGTGTCCATTAGAGCACACTGGCATCTCTGTTGCAAACACTAATATCAGTGTGAGGAATGAAAGGAAGACGTCATTCTAGAATGATAACTGAATATACATGTTCAATGACATGAAGGCTCTACTGAAGCCACAGTGGAAGATCATGATGGTCGATGGAGATGGAACTTTAGAAGACAACCCAACGAGGAGAATGCAATTGTGGTCAAGGGTCTATCTATGTGGAATGGAGTCTAAAAGTGGCAGCTATCTTTTTATACATTGTAAACTGACTGGAGTGCTTTGGCAACTATTTCTAAGAATGAATATCATGGATCATACCCAAGATTACAGGGGAGCTACTTGCCTGCTGGAACTTACCTGCTGCACTGCTAGTGCTCACACAAAATGGTGTAAGGAAGATTTTGTACAGGATGTTGATTCGATGTTAGACAACTATAGATTACCTATAGTGGGATCCAGGAGAAAGCTATATCTTTTGGATTTTTTTTTCGCTAACTGTAGTTGTGACCTAGTAGAGTCTTTGTGCTACACATTTACAATATTCTCCACAAAAAAAAAAAAAAAAAGAGGGAGAAACATTTTCAAACTTCACTCGAGCTGTGACTTCGTGGAATTGTCGTTCTCCTTCTATTAGGAAAACATCTCTGAATAAGAAACTTTGTACTTTCCCTTAAAAGGTCTCTCAATATGCAAGAATATACAACAAACCTTCTTCTTTTTCTTGGTCTGTACAAACTGCTCAGACCAATGAGAATTAGAATGAGGAAGGATATACATGCCAAAAAGAGATACAACTTGTCCTATACAATTTTCCATAACGCCAACCATAGAATTCCTATGCATATGGCGAGCCAAAGGGCAGTCCTCTGACAACTTGCAAAGTGAGAGTCACGATATCTGCTGAGCATTTCGAGGAAGGGTAGAGGATCGCGTTAAGCTATAGATCAAGTAGTTGCTGCATGTGCTCCGCTCTATTTTAGCTCAAGCAAGTAGAAGAAAATCCATTTTGGGAACAAGGCTACTCGATTCTGGTATTCATCATCTTTCAAAAGATGTGATTCGTTGCAATCTCCTTAATATAACTTGTAAAAGAGGGTATTGAATAACTCAACTGCCTGTGGCCGAACCAAAACTTTATGCACCAACTACGACTTTACTTGGAACAAGTGATACACGATCCAGGTAAGCGTTAGAGAGAGAAACCAAAAACCGATGACAAGCCAAAGCTGATGCTTTGACAAAAATCAGAAATGAAGAGCAGAAGAACCTCATCATCAGTATTGGACTTTTTCTTGCAGAACCTAAGACCTTGAAGAGAATCAGTCTAAGCCGCCGATCCCTGAGGGTTGACTTGTAATCATAGTCTGGTGAGAGCACTGCCGAAGACGATCCCAGCTTTACAGTGGTTGCACCCATTAGCTGCACTTGGGAGCTAATTACGTTACTTCCAACTGTTTCAAATATCCACTGGGACAGTATATCAGCAGCAATTCTGCAAAGATGTTGACGAAAGAATTCTGCCTCCCTGGAAATAAATGCTCTAACTAATGAAGCTCCATCCTACAACAAGAAATGGATATCAAGTTGCAAACCAAAATGTAGATATGGATCAGTTTTTCCATGTGTAAATTAGAGAATAAGGCCAACATAAATTTTCGCCTCCAAATGTTCACGAAAAACATTTTTCTAAAGACACCAAACACATAATGAGAAGGAATTTTCCATTGAACTTCAATTTTACATTTCTGTATTTACATACTTAATAAACCATATGACTCGATGCAAGAATCAACTTCCAACCACCACCCACCCTGCCTCGGGATTCCATTTAAGGCCAACAGTTTGCCAAGCTTTGATTCTTTTAAAAGCAAAGGGTTGTCATATTTAAGGTAACAGTAAAAGAATATCAGGTCAAGGCAATATATCAGGCAAAGGCACTCACTGCTGTCATCAGCAATCTTCTCAGTACAATACCATCTTTAGATGGTAGTATTCTCAACACCAAGTCTGCAACATCAAATACACCAGCAGCTATATCAGAAGAATAAGCAAGAGATGCTTGAGGATTTGGTGCCACGATAGAGTTCAAATAAGCAAGAGATGCTTGAGGATTTGGTGCCATGGTAGCGTTTAGCCCTTTCCTGGAAAGAGTTAGCAGTCAACATCCACAAGGTACTAGGAGAAAAAGCTTCTAATAACCGTCACATCTGAAAGAGAAGCTAAAAGATGCACCATATGCAGTAGCCAACTGGCCCATCAAGTCTATTCTTTCAGATTTCTTCGTTGCATAGAGAATGCATAATATTTGAAACGGAATGCTGTCAGGAAATATGCATTACTCCTAATATTGCTTCAAGAGACGTAAAAGTTCACAGAAACTAATAGCCTGTTTGGCCAAGCTTCTTTTGAGGCAAAAGCGTTTTTTTTTCTTTTTGGGTTAAAAGTATTTTTTTTCTAAACTTAAGATGTTTGGCCAAGCTTTTGAAAGGGAAAAAAGTGCTTTTGAGGATAAGCAGAAGCAGTTTTGGAGAAATAGAAAAAAATAGCTTCTCACCAAAAGCGCTTTTTTAAAAAGTACTTTTTGAGAAAAATACACTTAGAATCAGTTTTTTAAAGCTTGGCCAAACGTTAATTGCTGCTTAGAAGTGCTTTTGAAATTAATTAGCCAAACACAAACTGCTTCTCACCAAAAGTACTTTTGAGAAAAGCACTTTCGAGAAAAAGCACTTCTCAATATAAGTTGATTTTTGCAGCTTGGCCAAACGGGCTATAATTTGCAAATAGTCCACTGTGTCACATTCCTCAGGCTTCTTAAAAAGATTGCCAATACCATAGCTGACATTCCTCATCAGAGGAAGAAAGGAGAAAACCGAAATGATTCATTTTCTGTCCAGCCCTCCTTATTCTCCTGCTATAAATTTTCACCACTCAAACACATAATACATCTCTCAAGTCTCAAGCACACAAAGTGTCTTTCACCACTGGATACATGAAAGAACCGTTTTTAGATCCTTTCAAGAAGCAGTCAAAGAAGAAACAGAAACCAACCACTGTAATTTCATGTAAAACAAGATATGAAAAACTCAGAAAGCAAATTAGAAAGATATGATCAAAGATAAGTAAGAAGGTCAGGCAGCAAGACAAGCAGTTTGGGACTCCTGTATCTACTGAAAATTACGCCTTTCTTCCTTTTTGCAAAAGTATAGAGGCTAAGCAACAGATACAACAGATAAATCTAGCAGAAGAGGATGTCAAGGAAGAAGCATAAAGAATACACTAAGAAACAACACAAGCATTCATTTAAAATTTACTTATCGAAAAACCAAAAAAAGAAAAGGGTATAATCAGAAAAGCACTATGTCATCGTACCTAGTCGCTGCCACTCTTAGGAAAAGAGCTAGCTTCTGCCATTGAAATTCTTTCTTTCTGTTGAATACCACCTGAATAGGGAACAGAAGCATAACATTGAAGAAAAAGGTGATACAGAAGTCTAAAAGTCTTTGTTAACAGTATCAGTAAATAAGCAATTTTGAATAGCAGAACAAGGAGAAGATTTTTTAAAGGTAAAGTCAGCATGAGGAGAATGCATCAAGTGAGGTGCATCAAGGACGAGGGCGGAGTTTTAATGGATGAGGCTCAGATTCAGCAGAGATGGCAGACTTACTTTCACAAACTTCTGAATGAGGAGGGGGACAGAGACATTGTGTTGGGTGATTTGGAGCACTCCGAGAGTCACGGTGATTTTGGGTATTGTAGGCGTATTAAGGACGAGGAGGTCGTAGGGGCTATGCGTAAGATGAGCAAGGGCAGAGCGACTGGGCCAGATGAAATTCCGGTTGAGTTTTGGAGGTATGTGGGTAGAGAGGTCGTAGAGTGGTTGACGGGATTGTTTAACGTTATTTTTAGGACGAAAAAGATGCCATAGGAATGGAGATGGAGTACGATGATTTCGTTGTACAAGAACAAAGGTGGGGAGGTCGGTATAGGGGTATTATGTTGCTTAGTCATACTATGGAAGTGTGGGAGAGCGTGGTGGAAGTGAGAGTGAGGAGGTCGGTATTTATATCAGAGAACCAATTCGGGTCCATGCCTGGCCGTTCAACTACAGAAGCTATTCATCTTATCAGGAGGTTGGTGGAACAGTACAGGAATAGGAAGAAGGATTTACACATGGTGTTTACTGACCTAGAGAAAGCATACGACAAGGTCTCGAGAGAGGTTCTTTGGAGGTGTTTGGAGGCAAAAGGTGTTCTGGTAGCATACATTAGGGTGATTAAGGACATGTATGATGGAGCTAAGACTCGGATTAGGACGGTGGGAGGTGAATCGGAGCATTATCCGGTGGTTATGGGGTTGCACCAAGGATCAACGCGCAGTTCTTTCCCGTTTGCCTTGGCAATGGAAACTCTGATGCACCATATTCAGGGAGGTGTGCCATATTCAAGTTGAGCAGGACTAATAGCCTGTTTGGCCAAGCTTTTTTTTTGGGCCAAAAGTGCTTTTTTTGGCCAAAAGCACTTTTGGCCAGAAATTGAGGTGTTTGCTTTTGGCCAAAAATTGAGGTGTTTGGACAAGCTTTTGGAAGGAAAAAATGTGCTTTTGAGGAGAAGCAGTAGTTTTTGAGAAGCAGAAAAAAGTAGCTTCTTTCCAAAAGCACTTTTCTGATAAGCACTTTTGAGAAAAATACACTTAGAAGCAGTTTTCAAAAGCTTGGTCAAACACTAATTACTGCTCAAAAGTGCTTTTCAAATTAATTAGCCAAACACAAACTGCTTCTCACCAAAAGCACTTTTTTTAAAAGTACTTTTGAGAAAAGCACTTCTCAAAATAAGCTGATTTAGAAGCTTGGCTAAACAGGCTATAAGACAGAATACTTGGAGTGCAAGTTCAGTGACGTGACAGGGGAAGCGGACAGTGACGTGAGGCTTGATTCACAAGTCGTCCCCAAGAAAGGGAGTTTTAAGTATCTTGGGTCTATTATCCAGGGGAATGGAGAGATTGACGAGGATGTCACACACCGTATAGGGGCGGGATGGATGAAATGGAGGTTAGAATTGTCTTGTGTGACAAAAAGGTGCCACCAGAACTTAAAGGCAAGTTTTATAGAGCGGTGGTTAGACCGGCTGTATGAGGCAGAATGTTGGTCAGTGAAGAACTCTCATATCGAGAAGATGAAAGTAGCAGAAATGAGGATGTTTAGGTGGATGTGCGGGCATACTAGGTTGGATAAGATTAGGAATGAGGATATTCGAGCTAAGATGGGGGTGGCGCCCATAAATGACAAAATGAGGGAAGCGAGGCTTAGATGGTTCGGGCACGTGCGGAGTAGAAGCCTTGACGGCCCGGTTAGGAGGTGCGAGCGGTTGGCTTTGTCAGGTATGAGAAGAGGTAGAGGGCGGCCTAAGAAATATTGGGGAGAGGTGATCAGGTAGGACATGGCGCGACTCCAGCTCACCGAGGACATGACCTTAGATAGGAAGGCTTGGAGGGCGAGCATTAGGGTCGTAGGTTAGTAGGTAGTTGAGCGTTTTTCTTCCCTGTAGAGGGTGTTAGGCTAGTTTGTAGTGTCTTGCTTTAGATTGTTAGTGGTACTTGTTGTGTTTGTATTGTTTTCTGCTCCGTTGCCTAGTACCTTTCCATTGTTCTGATTATTGATATTGCTTTTTCCATTTTTTGTTTATTCTTAGGTTACTGGCACTGTCGTGGTTGTTATTGTCCCATTGCCTCTTTTTCATCTTCTTGTGCCGAGGGTCTTTCCGAAACAGCCTCTCTACTTCCGGGATAGGGGCAAGGTCTGCGTACACACTACCCTCCCCAGACCCCACACGTGAGATTATACTGGGTTGTTGTTGTTGTTGTAAAGTCAGCATGAGGAGGGTTCCAAACGAAAAATCAAGAAAGAGTGTGTATAAGGTGAGGGTAACCTTCGATCTACTTACTGTAAAAGATATTGACTATCATGCCTGAGTTTTTCTAAAGTATATTTTTTCCCAATGAGATGTGAGATTATTAAGTCAAAACATAATTTCCTCCACAAGCCAACTACCAGATAAAACAGTAAACAGAATAAGCTCAGTGAACACCATTTTAAATATGATTTTTAATATGTCAAGGGACAACCATTAAGGTCAATCACAGTATGACTAGAGACCGAATGTATAAGGCGGTGAAGTACCGAATGCAGAATTTTTCTCGTAGCAGCAGAATTATCAGAGAGAAGCTTCCGAACAACATATGGAAATGCAGCTTCAAAAGTTTTGAAACTTGGATCTCCAGCCACCGCCAATCCTGAGAAGATGAGTGGATGTTACAGTTACAGTTATATTGGAACACAATAAGTATAATGTTAAAAATTCAATCCCGCAAGGAACCTGCTCTAAGAGCCATTTTCGAGATAAAACGAAGAACTGGTTGTACCTTCAAAACACACGCACATTCAGATTGGAAGAGGGAGCGAAATCATTAATGGTGAATTTTTGCATTTTTATTTTTGATAGGCAAAGGTTCACTTCATTGATGTTCACACACCAAGGATAGCAACCACGTTATACATGACATCTAAATCATTTCTTCTCTATACAATGCTACAATTGCTGAATTTTTGATACCCATGAATGGTATTTTTTCCTAAAACGAAACTCTTCTTAAGTGGACTGGGAAATCAAAAGAACTTTCTCTCTTTTGATCTTCTCAGCTCTACTGTGTTGAACCAGCACAAGGATAATTCTATTAAATGGAAAGGTCACTCAGATGGGATTTTCTCTGTTAGGTCTTGCTATAGATTATTGACTTCTTGCAACACTAACTCTTGGCTTTGGAGGATGACTTGGTAAAACAAAGCACCTTTGAAGTTTTCTTATATTTCTTGGCTAGTGACCGAGGATGTAAGATCACTTCATGTGAAAAGTACCCTGAAGAGGTGTCATCCCCCTTTTTTTTTCCTTTTTGCACTGTAAGATCACTTAGCAGATTTGGAGCATGTTCACTGCAATCTTTGTCATGAAATGGACAATACCACACTATATTCTGGATCGTTTACACAGTTGAAAAAGAGTTGGACTCAATAAGATTTGGAATACCATACCTTCGGTCATTTGGTGGACAATTTGGACAGAAAAAAACAACAGTTTTTAAGGAAAACAGAGGAATATACAGAGCATGAAGCACAAATGTATTTTTTTGCTAGTTTTTTGGTGCAACCTAGCCTATAAATGACGTCGATTTCATGTTAGATATGATCAGGAAATAGCACAATATGTAGCTTTTATGCACTGTCTTACTTTTTCTCATATCATCTTCTCCAGGAAAAAAAAAAGCAACCACGTTACACATCAGAATTACAACACAAGCTAAAATATAGGTTCCATGGAAAGATAGGAAATAAGGGGCTGCTGCAAGCTGTAGGCTTAGGTTGGGTTTAGGATTATTTTTAACCTTTTGTAGGTTGTTTTATTGCGATTCGGGTAGTAATTACATTAGCAGATTTTTCAACTTAAAATGGCAACATTTCAAAATGCTATGCAGGGATTACCTACTTATAGGGCGTTTTTTGTCTTTAGATATATTTATCTAGGTATTGTTAATTACACGCATGCTTACTCCATATCCAACCCTAAAATAAAAACATTAACTTCCGTAAGTTATAATGGTACACTAGTGCAGAGTTCAATACCGGAAACCAAATAATGCATTAGTAATGCAATATTTTATGACTGAAATCAAACATTGCATTAGCTATATAAAGATTATAGTAGTAATACAGGGCTTTATGTTGCTATCTAGTTATGCTAAAGTTTATGCCGAGATTTTTATCTCCTTGTGCAGCCAAACAAATGACCCATTTAACTAACACTCCCTTTGTTTCATATGGTTATCAGTTTTAGTCAAGATCAAATGAAGCATAGATCTTTTTGCTGTTTTCATTCTAACTAAATTCTTAACCTTACTTATCAAAAGAAAAAGGACAGTTGTAAGAAATATGAGATTGGCATGCTTATCTACCTTCTAATGACGCAAGAGAACGAAGCAGGAGGGTGAAGTATGGTGGCATGCGGAAATGATACTTGAATGCTACAGACACTATTTTACTCAAAACCTGCAAACACACATCATAATAATCAGCCATATAACAATATGAAGGTAAGAAGCAGAGGTGTACATAGTGCTTCTTCACTCTTATAACACTATTTGACTTTGATTATATTAAGCCTGTGCTGAAATCAAATGAAATGTCAGCGAATTCAGGAAGGAACAAATGACATTAACGTATACCTATGATCTTACAGAGCATACAAACAGCTGCATTTAAGTTGTGACTCAAAATATTTGTAAAGAAAAGAATTCCACTGACTGTTACGGGGAAGGATGAGTTTTCTAATTCACCAGCTATGAAAGCATTTCAGTACGTAAGTATGTGCGACCAATAATCTCCACCATTGATATCTTAAAATGTCGCACACCACATTCGATACAAGGATTTGGTTCTAGATAAGGTCAGAAAAGAGTTACCCAGTACTTATTATGATTTTTTTAAGCATTCTTGTTAAGGCCAAAATCAGGGTAAGTGCTTCTAAACCAAGGAAGAGGAGGCCATTAGTATCAAGGGATTGTCATATTAGATATTAGGTGGCATATTCTCTCGCATATAACCTTCTCTCATGTTTTTCCTGATCCCTCCTTCTTCCTTTCTTAGCACAAAAACGATCACTCTACTTCACTTCTCCCTGTCCTAGCCATCCTTAACAGAAATAAGGTTTTAGTTCCATAATGATCTATGGCATCAACATATTTCATGGTAACAAAAATGTATTACTCTGAAATCTTCTCTTCCCAACATGCCAACCAAACAAATTCTTTGTCATGCTGATGCCACCTTATCTTCAGTGTGTCTATTTTTCTAGCCTTGTCCTACCTCCAATTGCACCAGTTTCCCTCTCCACCACCGCCATGGCAATTTTTTAATTTTTTTCTGATATCTTCATTTTCTGATATTTTCCATTCCCCCATTCTTTGTAATTTCTTTTCTTTACATTCTATTTTTAGATATTTATATCCTCTGTTTTGTTTTGAATCACTAAGTTATTTTTTCTTTATCTTTTTATTTTCATTTTGCTGAATTCGCATATAACCAATGGCTTTATCATAATAAAATAACGACGTTTATAACTAATTTTTAATAGGTACATATTATTGATGTCAAAAGGAACAGCACTAAGAAAGTGATGTCATCACATCCAAAAAAGGAACGGAGAAAACAAAAGAAAGGAACCCCTCCACTGTCAATACAAAAGCTTCTATAAGCTGTAACAAAAGTTCATCACTAACCAATTCCATTTTACAGCAAAAGGTCAGATTTAATGTAGGAAAAGATGGTTAATCTATTGACTAGCTGTACCCCTCTCCTTTGTAGATTGTCTTTAGTCAACCATGCTTCTTCCATGACCAACCACATAAAACACATGACTTTTGTCAGTGCCTTACTTTTCAAAATTCTCATCCATGGGCCAAAGTAAGCTGATTAGCATCTTGTAGCATGAATTGACTGTGAGTGAACCATTGCCCTGCCCTCTCCAGATTAACTGATCAGTATTGTTGTCAAAACCAGAAAATGAAGATAAAAGATTGAAAATTTTGTAATATTTCTAACTTGCCAGTCATTAGGATTTCTTCTAGAGAGAATGTTCCAACTATTACCCTCCCTGCTTTGTGCTAAAGTATGTTTGGTATCTTAAGCTAGATCATAAAGCATGGGAAATAGATCTCTAAGAGGTGAATGTCCTAGCCAATTTCCAAGCCCATAAAGATACTTTTCTTCCATGGCCAATTCTGATTGCAGTAGTATGAGAAAAAGATAGCCAAAGAGCTCTAATGTTTCTCCAAACACTCACTCAATGAGGTGGGGACCCATCTTTGAAACCCATTCATTCATTTGACATACTTCACAATGACGACCTTTCACCATGAAGTGTTGTCTTCATCATTAAATCTCCAACACCATTTCATCATCGCATTTTTAGATTCTTAATACCCAAACCTCCTCCTTTTTGTGTGGTGATAGAGTTGTATTTGACTAAGTTAAAGGTTTTACACTCTCTATTTCGTTGCCAGAGGAAGTCTCTTCTCAAACTTGTCCATTCTCTTATCTACTTTAATAGGCATTGGAAAACAAAGATGTAATATATGCCGGCATTGCGTCCTATACACTAGTAACTAGAATCAAGCGTCCCCCAAGAGAAAAGTATTGTTTCTTCCAATTGGATAGTCTCTTTTCATATTTTTCAATCACATCTTGCCATATAGAATCAGCTTTGTGTTTTGCCCCTAAAGGCAATCCTAGATATACTGTTGGGAGACTTTCTGCGTGACGGCAAAGAATAGCTGCCAGGTTGTGCAATTGTACTACTGAATTGACTGCATTTAGCCTGCTTTTTACCCAACTGACATGATGCCCTGCAAATAGCCTCAAGACATTAGAAATCAATATCAGATAACTTAGTTGTCTCACTTCTTGTTCGCCAAAATTGAGTGTATCCTCAGCATATAGAAGATGTGCTGGAGAGATCTCTTTGCTGTCCTCTACTAAAGCCCTTGATCCAGCCTTCATTTACTGCAAAAATCATCATTCCACCGAGACCTTCCATCATCAACAGGAATTGGATTGAAGATTATGTCTCCTTGCCTCAACCCTCTTTGCGTAGCAAAGAATCCTTGCGGGGTGCCATTAATAGGAATAGAGAGTCGAACTGTAATGATGCAATGGTAAATCCAATTTTGCTACTTCTGAAAAAGCCCAAATCTATAAGAACATTGAGAAGGAAGCCCCAATTAACATGATCCTATGCCTTTGCAATATCAAGTTTGCACATTATGCCTGGTTTCCTATCCCTCATTCTAGAGCGAAGACAGTCATTTGCAATCAAAGCTGCATCCATAATTTGCCTCCCTTTCAAGAAAGCCATCTGTATGTTGGAAATCAGCTTTGGCATAACTCTCACTCTAATCTTTTTGTGAGCAACTTAGTAACAATCTGGCAGAAACTTCCAATAACCCAATAGGCCTAAGGTCCTTTACTTCCCTGGCTGCTTTTTTCATAAGAATCAAAGTTATGTAGCATTAAAACTCTTCTCAAAATCTCTCCGGTTGTTCGTAGTAGTCAATAGCTTTCATAAAGTCTTCTTTTACACTTCTGGAAGAAGCCCATTGTTCACTTACAACCAATCCAATTAAATGGGGTAGCAACTTGGCCTTAGTACGTCCACTTACCGAAGACCCATTACAATGTATACCGAGGAAATTAGAAAAATTCTTAGATACTAAGCTGACTAATTATTACTCTCCCCGTCATATTTTATGTGAAGGTGTTTGGCTAGGCACGGAATTTAAAAATTAAAGAAGACTTTTGACATGTAAACCAAATATATACAAACCTTTTAAATGAATGGTAGTGAGAGTTCCACATGTCTTTTCATTTTTCCTCTCCTAGAAGAATAAACTTTCATATCAATTGGGTCCCAACAAATCATGTCATTAAGTGTAAAATAGGGATGCTAAACAGTTTCCATAAAGAGAAAGTGGCATTCTTTTTGTGAGACTAACAAGGAAAGTCTGTCGCATAATGTGGGACATAGGGAGTATAAGCTAAAGATTATGGTTAGTGGAAATGCAATGGAAATGCTATAAATGGACCAGCTTTGTTGGGATTATTTCACCTCGTTGAATTAGATTTTCTTTTTGTTTCTGGTCTAATCAGTTTCATTAATCACAATAAACGTTCAGATATAATAAAGAAAAGACAAATTTTGGAGCTATTACTTCCAAAAGAAAACTGACTATAAACAGTACACATAATTACTACTCTATATATTCAGAAACAATTTTCAAAATACAAGCCAACTAGGCTCTGTGCACTGGTACCGTCCACTTATCATGAGAAAGCAACACAAGTACTACTGCTGATAAATTTATAATCCTTACCCGACTAAACTTGATGTCAGGAAGTTCACCCTTAAATTCAACTTCCCCTAAAGCAACTTCCAGATCCTGGTTAATTTTTTCAAAAAGAAGGTGATGTTAGTAGCCTATAGAGCTGATATCCATCTGAGCTTAAAGCAGTTGGCTTTAAAGATATGCATCAGATACTTTTATGCACCAGAACACCACAAGATTGAAAAGTAAAAAATGATGTGCTAAGATATGTAGATAATACCATGGTGACAAGGCGTAAATTAGTCCCTGGCGTAACAACATCCATTTCAGTTAGATCAAGCACAAGAGATCCCCAATCACCATTTACAATGTGCACGATGGATGCAAGCATAGCATACTGATGCTTCCTTTTCATCCGACAAAGCAAGCCAAAATCAAGAAACCTACAACAAGGGAGAGTTTGATGGGAGCAATAAGTACAACATTCCAACTTCTTTGCGTCTAATAGAAAATTGATTATTTCAGCAGAAACCATAAAGATACCCTATTTGTGCTGATGATGTGTATCTTAAATTTCCAGGATGTGGATCAGCATGTATTAACCCAGTGTCAAGGAGTTGAATTAGTGATGCCTGCACTCCTTTGTTAACCTAGAGCAGTAGTTGATAGAGAAGAATCTATCAGCATGAAAGGATCAACGATATTAGAATGATGCATCTCACATCATGCCATGCAAAAGAAGATAGTTCCTTAACCTTTCAAGATAACTACTCAAGTCTACTTTCCATTTTCGTTTCCAGATTGGTAGAGGAAAATCAAGCTCTGAAAGTGGGTACCTAACATAGCCACCTTTGATCATATTGTTCTTGCGATAATTCATCAAGTACAAAGATGTACCATTTTGCTGACTCCTTTCTCTCTATTAATTTTGAATTCCCACAGCTTTATCTAAAGATCGTTAAAATTCTTGATCTATATAACATGTTGACCTTGAATTAAGCACCTTAGTAAATGCTTAAATAGCTATACAATAAGGATAATAATGTCTTGTTTTCAATGAAGTAAAGAATGATTAAAGAACAAAACTAAATGCACCAGATCAAGCAGACGGCGTTTGGCTTCACTTTGGCGCCCCTCTCCATGTGTTGATTGATGAACAACAGAATCCTCGGTGGATATCATCATCAAATCAGTTGGACTCTCACCAACCAACCATTCCATAGTCAAAACTCTCTTTCCACTTAGACCTTGATAAACATTTGGAACACGGATGAAAGAATATCTAGAATGAACTTCCTGCAGTAGATGTTTGGTAAGAGATAGTGAAAGACAATAACTAGAGCATATACTCAGTTACTCATTGAAAAGGAACAAGAAAAACAAATGGAGGAAAGAGTCTCATAGCTAGAGCATATTCTCAGTTACTCATTGACAAGGAAAGAACATACGTAGAAAAGAGTCTCAGCTATGATCCAAAAGAATAGGATTAAACTCTCATAAGACAAAATTGTATGTGTAACCAAGCAATTTAGGTTGGAGCACCATAATTTCATGGCAAAACTGTATGCGCTTGTTGGATAATCATTTCAAATAAACTCCAACTTCAACATGCGCCCAAAATCGACTAAATAAGTAACAAGGAAGCAAGGTCCTGGTTAGTATCTTACTTCAGCGCATCAGAATGGCGCATTGCTTCTTTTGTACGAGGAGCAGATCAATTTCAGACATGCTTGTCTTTGTCACAACAGCAATCACCACATTGAATAAATGAAAGTTGAGATATCATCTTAAATTTGAAGGCATTACATCAACCAACAGTGAAAAAATTATGTGAAGCTTATAAATCTTGCACACACCACCAAGGACCACTATCATGGTTTAACATCTAAATCCATCAAAAGCATCTGCAATTAGCTAGTAGGACCTTCATTTATGCTTTTACAGCTGCTTTTGATTTTTATCTAACTGACTTCTCCCTATTTTCTTCTTATTTTTCTTCCTTTTTCCTTCTTTTTTTCATTTCATTTTTTTTTTTGCTTATAAAAGGAGGAGGAGGTTGTACAAAAACCGATCAAATACCTGAAACTCCAAAGCATTTTCAGCTTCCAAGGTGTAATCTAACTCCCCAACCAACCCTTTTCCGAGCTCGTCTGCATATAGACGAAGATCATTTTTCCTTTTGGCTATCTTCCGCACGAGTCCAAGCTGAAGCAATCAATTGCTACGTTAGTCTTGAATTTGATGATTATACGGAAAAAAAATCTGACACAGGTAATTTAGACACGAACCGCAACACGAAGAATATATACATCCCGAACTACTACATGGTGCAAGTCTGGTCGCTGAACTTTCACCGCCACACTTGAACCATCGAGTGTACTCCCTTTATACACCTATACCGTATAAACACAATACTATGAAAAAACAATTTTGTGACATTAAGCATATCAATGACATTTCTCATATCTTCAATATTACGTAAAAGGGTGCACAGTGAAATATCCTACAATTACAAATATTAAAACCATCTACAAAACAGAGATAAAAAAGCCACCTGACCAAATGAAGCTGCAGCAACAGGTTCTTCAGAGATGTAGCTAAAATATGTCGTAACAGGAGAACCCAAATCTTCCTCAATGATCTTCATGGCCACATCCCTGGGGAAAGGTGGAATTCGATCGTGGAGCTCAGACAGCGCCTGCAATCACCATTCAAAGCAAAGATGAAAATAGAACATGATATACCATCTTTATATGTTTCATGTTTACAAAGAACATGGATACAGAGCTCTAAGTGGCACGTGTGGCACTGTATAATCTTGTCGCACAACAATTCTGCTTTCTATGGAAAAACTAATCAGGAAAAAGCAGACTGCAACAGAACCCCACTGACCTAAATATGTAACTTGAAAGCAGGAAGCACTCTGCTCCTGGGGTGGTGGAATTGTGACCCCACAAGCTTTTCATAATTTCGTCAGATTCTAGTTCAAATAGAAATAACATGTAAGCATAGCAGGATTTCTTTTATTATTTTTTATAAAGTGGCATAGCTCTGGAATTGGCACAATAAACAGCAAGAAGAAATAGACCTGCTCGCTCATATTAAAACAATCTACTTAATGGACCATTAGGATCAAGGAATAAATGTTGGGAACCAGCTAGTGCTACTGTCGGTCCTCTGTTCAGGCTTCTAATTAGGGAAAAGGTCCAAATTGCCCTTGTACTTGGCAAAAAGGTCTATATTTACCCTCCGTCAGAAGTTGAAGTCAATCATACCCTCACCGTTATACTTTTGGCTAAAATGCCCGTAGTTACTAACGGACAACTATTAAAGTCTAATTAGTTTTAAATGATTGTCATGTGTCAGCTTAATTTTAACCCAACCATATTAGCCACATTTACCACCACCCCTCCCCTTCATTTTGTTGCCTGTGTACCCACCCCCAAGAGAAGGCAAGCTTTACCCACAGATCAATCAACAGCTATGCACTTTATGAACCTAGACGCACTCATTCTTCAAACCCAAATCTCCCTTCTTATCAATTCTCTTAACTTCTTCTTTACTTGCCCAAAATCTCCTCGTTTATCTCTGAATATCTATATGTACTCTCTTCACCTACTCTGCAATCTAGAAGTTCTTAGGAGAAAATTGCTCTTAACATAGTAGAAACAACAATTGATGAGAAGCAAAATCACTAAAATGTTAACATATAGGAACAAAGAGAAAGAGATAAAGACCTACCTTTATGGTTTAAGCATTTAGAATAGATGACCACAGGTAATTTTAAACAATGAAGAACTATGTATCCATGGAGGAACGAAGAAGACAGCAATATAACTAAAGCTACTGCGTCTATTTCGCAAGAAATCCAACTTGGCTTAGCATTTTCACACTGATTCGACATGGCTCCTTGAACCCCATTGTTGTTAGTGTTCATTTGGGCGTTCATCCCCACTGATTTCGCGCTGTATTCTGTTCCTTTATTCTGATGGAAGTTAGTTACGGTGATGAAGAGGGATTTTTTGGGTAGAGAGACTGAAAGTGGTGTTGATGAAGGTGGTCTGACTGTAAAAATAGTGGTGAAAGTTTTGGTAGAAGGTGGTGGACCAGCAGTGAAGTAGTGGTGTGAAGTGTGAAGGTGGAGGGGAGTGGAGGAAGCTGGAAAAAAGGGAATAACTAAAATAGAGCAACGTGTCGGCCTCTACTGCTGATCAGCACAATCAGAGATAATTAAGACTCAAACAAAGGCCCGTCACTACGTAAGGGCATTTTTAGCCCAAAAGTATACCAGCGAGGGTATGTTTGACCCCAACTTCTAACGGAGGACAAATGTAGACCTTTATGCAAAGTACAAGAGTATTTGACCTTTTCCCTTCTACTTTGTCCTTGATAAAGAAATAGACCTTGGGCCTAATTCAACCTCAAAAGCTAGCTCATGGAGTGAGGATTGACCAAGCCATATAAAGAGACCACCCATCCCTTAAACAACCCATGAGGGACTCTCTTCAACACTCCCCTGCATGCCCAGGACCATACATCTGGAGCGTGGATAATATAATACATGCGTCCGACATCAGAAAACGAGAATTGTAATGGGTCGTGTTCTGATACCATGATAAATAAATTAACTTTGGACCTCATTCAACTCCGAAAGCTAGCTCATGAGGTGAGAATTGTCCAAGCCATATAAAGAGACCAACTATCCCTTAAACAGCCGATGTGGGATTCTTCGTATCAGCCAGGCTGATAGCTTACTCGGCAAAAAGCCTTTTAGACAAAAAACTTGGGTCTTGCCAAGTGTAAATTTAGCGAAAAAGGAACTAAAATTAATTTAGAGAGAGGAGAAGTGAGAGCTTTTTTTTTTTATATTTTATATTAAACCACCTTGCAGCGGCACAGGGTATGGCTTAGACCCCTACCTCATAAATTAAAATCCAAAAAAAATACACCAAGGAAGGGGGAAGGG
>ML381534.1:4934-35457 GCA_005239525.1 Nicotiana knightiana
GAGATCTCATTCTTCAAAGCTCAAACACTTGGGGGACTATACAGTATGGAAGGCTAAGACAAAGCAAAGAAGACTATCAGAAATTCAAAATCTCGAGCCTGAAGACCCATCTACCCAACAAGACAAGTGATACGAGTAGAATCGAAAGAGAACAAAAGAGTCATTCAAATACAAAGCCTAATGAAAAAATGCAAAAAATCTTCGAACATGTTCAGGCTGAAAGGCAAAATATTAGTCATGAGGAAGAAATGTACATCTTTATACTTATTCAAAACTGTTGTAACAAAAACAGTTAGGGGTAAAATATCATCATCATTTGTAATTACTCAAAAAATTGTTATCAAATAAAACAGTTACGAATGAAAGATCAAAATCCATGTATTTGTTCAGAAAATTGTTATCAAATAAAACAATTACAGATGAAAAAGCATTTTTCTCATACTTATTATAAAACTGTTATCAATAAAAATAGTTGCGGGTAGAAACCCCAATCTTTATAAAAGCTGTTACTAGTGAAAAACAGTTGTTCCCTTGTATTAATATCGAAAAATTGTTACCTATGAAAAACAGTTACGAAATACAAGGGTATATCAAATCTGTTAAACAAAAACAGTTGCAACATGAGTTTTAGACGATAATCAAACACATGTAAAATGTCGTGGAAGTTCAAACAAAAAAAACTTTCCTTGGAAACATTCTTAAACATGTGTAAAATTCCTATCACTCCATTGCATTATCATGAAGTTGAGACGTCTTCTTCATGTCAATCATAAAGAGCCCTCTTTCATAAATGAAGCCTACTACAAAAAGGCTCACAAACACCGGACCTACTATGAAAAGGTACGAGTGATTACAGCATCCTCATGCAAAAATTCAGAGGTAAAAACAAAAACCTCAAAAATTAAACATGCAAAAGACTTAAGAGTAAAGCATAAACTCGAAGCAAAAAGTCTTAATTTGCATATATTCGAAAAAAGCGGCTAAGTAAGAACTAAGTACAAACTAGTACTTAGCCGCATATAGTTTATACATCGAAATGCCCCTAAGTTGTCAGTTGGGGACTTTTGAAAGATCCAAGTTTACCCCCGATGGAGCTGGGGGTAACCACCAATCAAATAAAAAAAAAGGGGGTGAATCAACACTTTAATCTTCTCGAGAAGGAGGATTGACTTCTTCATCAGCAGGAGGAACCGGAGCAACTAGGGATGAAGAGGCACGAGCATGCAGGAGTCTCACCATCAGGTGAAGAGAGGTTATGGCCTTGTTGAGCCTTCTCCATGGCTTCCTTAGTTTTGGATATTTCCGCACTAAGGTCGAAACCCTATTGACCCATTTTCGTCAATGTATCAAGGCGAGAATTCATATACCGCCAGATCACATCAACAATAACCACCTCTTCAAGATCTTCATGATCCCTTGCCCATACTTGAAGCTCAGCTTTCAATCCGTCCTTCTCCGCTTCAGCAGCTTCATGGGTGGCCCTTAACGGTACAATCGACTCCTCCAGAGTTTGAACTTTATCTAAATCATTACGAATATACTCTTGAGTATGGGTGAGTGATTGCACGAGCTCGCCCGAGTATTCCTCCTTCTGCCCCAACAAGTTTTTTAAGTCTCTAATCTCCTCTGAGGCGCGGGATAGCTGCTCAGCAAATGAGGACTCCAGAATACTCTTGTCTTTATCAGCCTGACTGGAAGAAGCCTTCTCTACTGCCAGATCTTGCTCCATGAGCCTCATCTGCCACTTCAAGGTACTCATTTCCTCTTCTAAGGCATCCATGTCAATCCTTAGGCTATCATATTGTGCTTTCCAATTATCAGCATCGGCCTCCAACTCTTTTGTCTCCTGATCCGTATTTGAGATCCTCTTCATGAGCTCCATGCCTATAAGATTAATCTACAAGAAATAAACCAATTAGATATGATAAATTTCATATACGAAAATGAAAGAGGATAACCTGCATCATACCTTCAAAGAGGTATACACAACTTCATTGGCCCATGTAAGAGCACTATGGCTGGCTAGCTTGGTTTTCTCAGTGGGACCTATCAAATACTTGAGCCACACTTCGAGCTCACTCGTTTTCTTGAAAAGATTCCCCTCAGCTGGAACCTCTATTATCACTTGCCGCATCTCTCTGCTGGAAGACCCTACTTCCCTAGCGGAAGGCATGGAAGCAGGCAGAGATGAAGCAACAACAGGCACAGAGGGTTGAGGAACTGGAGAAGCCACGGGCAAAGCAACAGGCACGGAGGATTGAAGAGTTGAGGAAGCCACGGGCAAAGCAGCAGCAGAAGTCGTAATAGCCAAAGGAGCAGATGAGACAGCTTCTCTTAAAGAAGCAGGAAAAACAACAGCCAAAATGACATCATCAGGAGCAAGGTCAAAACCTTCATGGAACAATTAACCTACAAACTCATGAATGGGGGAATGTGAAACATCTTCAGAGGTAGATGGCTCAACCACAGACACGGAAGGCAAAGTCATGGGTGTAGACTAATCGTCCAAAACCACCCGCCTTCTCTGTGGCCTGCGCACCAAAGCACCCTCCTCTTCTTTTTATTCTTCTACGGAACGGGACTCATCAATCTTCCTCTTCGAGGAAGACGAACCAATAATAATCTCTTGGGCCTAGGCCAAAGACATCTTCGGGATAGATGAAGCAGACACCCCACGAGCAGAGAACCCTATCAAAAGGGAAAAAGTTAAGCGACAAAGAAAGAAGAGGCTCGAGTAAGGAAAGAAGTAAGACCAAAAGTTTCACTTACCGTGGGTCTTTACATGCCAACTGTACTTCCCAGTGAAGTACTTACACGATCTATCTTCTAAAGGAGCAACGGACAATAATTTTTCTACCCAATCACGGATACCGGAGACATTCTCAACAGTACCCGTGATTTCTGAGAGAAGAAGAAGAAACAGATACGGTGTTAGTAAGACATCTCAAGTCAAAACAAGCAAAAGTAAATAGATGTGAGCTAAAGCATACTCACGTGCACGATTCCACTTCTCAGGGAAGGGAAGATTTTATTCACCCACTAAACCAACAGTGGGTATAACAACATACCGGAGGTACCAACCCCTATCCTTATCATCTCCAGGGGTTACCAGCACTCTTTTACTCCTAGAAGTCAGAGTAAAAACCCTTGACAAAACAAGGCAGGAGAGTAGAGATGAATAAGATGGTTGAAAGTAAAAGGAACCGAGGCTAAAGAAGCTAAACTCCTAAGACATGCGACAACTACCCACACAAGCGGACCAACTTGTCCTAAGCAGATATTGAAGAAACGGCAGAATTCAATTATGACTGGATCAATCGGAGGTCTAAACCCTAGAGTAAAAGGGTACGTATAAACAAAAGAGTATCCCGTCTTGTCAGACGTTATTCTTTGATTACTATTCAGAATGTAGACAGGGAAATCAGGCCCCCAAAAACACTCCCTACGAACAAGGGAAATCTGACCCTCAGTATTGGATACCTTTCGACACTCTCAAGGGAAGAAGATTGGTCTACGAGAACTTGATTATCTCTAGAAAAGACAAACTCAGCAGGAATAATTTCATCAACTCCAGGTTCACGAAGGCGTTCATCTCTACCTCTAGACAAAGACCGGGAAGCCCTAGCCCTCAGAGAAACTAGAGACCTAGCGGAAGGAGGGGAAACTATCTGAGAAGAAGAAGAGCCTCTCGAAGGAGTGGATCCTAGACTCCAAAGTCTACCACCCCTCCGACCCCTAGTTGGAGCAGAAGATGGCCTTAAATTCTCAATATCTATTACTCTCTAAGGTTGATTTGAAGAAGACATGTTTACAAAGGCAAGAAAAAGTTCTTTACAAAAGACAAAGTTAGAAAGTGTTTCGTGAAAGCAAAGAAAAGTAGAAAGGTATTTATACTTGAGGACAACCGTCAAACATGGAAGGTGTCACTTCGGGACTGACACAGCCGCAGAAAGCCCTAAAAAGCGCCGAGTAACTACAGAACCAATCTGAGAAGGACACGTGGTTTGAGCATTAAATAGAAGTGACAAACAATGCCTATGATTCAGAGAAGGATACAATATTTCGAGGTAAAGCGGCGGAAAAATATTCCCGCCATAAATGAGTCTCCCCTTACCAAATATTGATCTATAAATATATGGTAAGTGGGGGGACTATCTGTATTGGTAAAAAAGAGCTTCATACGTGTAATAAATCTTGATGACTCAGCAGTCTACGTGGAGCAATGAAGACGATAGCTGGACGGGACTCTATGAAGAGGTATGAGGCAAAGAGGCAAAGAGGCACGGCAAATCACACCCACGGGTTAATTAGCTACGGAAGTCTCAACCTAATTGAGAATATGAAGAGACACGGTCAAAATATATCTGGGCAGAACAAATGGAGGATTCAGATATCTTCAATTAGTGATCCACACATTACACGACATTCACGCAACAGTTACGATTACTCATTGTAACGTTACATTAATGTCATAATTAGTCATTAATGCTCAATCACTGAAAAAGGCAGACGTTATATTAAGAAATTCCCTATATAAGGGAGTAAAAGATAACCTGTAAAAGGATCATCCAAACTACTATTGCAATATACTTACTTTTTGTGCATCTTAGTGCTTTCCATTTACAAGTTTGACTACAATTATAATCTTATTCTTTGGTTATCAGAAACCCGTGTTCTTCTTAAAATATCTTTGGGCAAAGAATCCAATTCTTTGGTTAAACAGTTACATCGAAGGACGACTTTGTAACGGAACAGAATACATCACGAGGATAAGATATCAAGTCCAGAATCGAGGTATCTGTTAAGATCGAGGCTAGTAGCAATCGAAACCAAATTGGACAGACATCGAGTAAGATTGAAGATAGCATGATAACGGAAATGTGAGATATCCGTGACAGGTCGAAGATCATAGCAGAAATCTCGGAACGGGTCCAATCACGATCGGAAAATTCGCTAATCATGGGATTTCCTTCTATAATTAGAGTCATACTATAAATGGAATTCCTCTATATATAAAGGGGAGTTCTAATCATTTGTAACATATCATTCACAGGCATCAAAGCAATTCAATTCTCTCTTCTCGCTTACATTCTTGTTCATCAGCTTGTAATATTTTAATCGTTCTTGCACCAACCAGTTCGAGGGTATCCAAACTCGAGGGTTGAGTTCCATTCTAATATTGGTTTGCTTTACTTTATAGTTTAATTCTATCATTTATCTTCGTATTTATCAATTAGTATTGAGTGAAATCACGTATACTTAAAATCACATTATAAGTGTTTACCTTGAAAATGGTATTAACAATTATATTTGATTTATGGTTCTAAAATACGTGATTTATTCTAATACTAGTCGTTAGGTAAGGAAACGGTTACTTGTAAGTAATAGAGAAATGATAAACAAACCAATACAGTCACAAGACTGGGGACCTCGAACTCGGCAATATCGGGCCTCGAGGGTAGCCTTCGGCAGTCGTTAATGAACAATAAAATGGATGCAATAAATGAAAAGCAATAAATCTATAGGGTAATTGTTGAGCACGTCTAGACAAGAAAAGCAGAGAATGTTCTATTGTAATGAATATTCATGCGTGTTACAAAATGACAGGGGTCCCCTTTATATAGGAGGGGGAAATCCCAACATAGTACATGTCTAATCATGACAAGGAAATACTATCGGTATAGTTGTATAATGGCTTAGTACGGACTTGACTATTCTTTCAGGCTTTGTCAGCTCTAACCACGTGCCCTTGGGAATTTCTCGCCTTTCCATGACGGTCATCGATTTTCATACTGCCTCGATGTATGCTGTGATGGGCCCTCGATATGCTCTCTCGAGAGGAGTACTTCGGAGTCGAGCCTCAGACTGTGCTTCGAGACCCTCGAAACCGGGCTGGGATGTCATAGAGGCTCTAAAATCGGACTTCCCCGATTTTGGCCGTATACAATAAGTTTAATTGATATCCAATTTTAAGGGTAAACAGTTTGGCACCCACCGTGGGGCTAAGGATAATAGTGATTGCTTAATACTGATTCTGATAACACACACTACTTTACGCTTGTTCTTTTAAGTAATTTTGTTTTCAGGATAAAACATGTCAAACTCACAAACAGAACCCACACATGGTGATAATGGCCTCGAATTTCACGGGGAAAATGACAATATAGCCGCCCCAAGGATCGAGGTGCCTTAGGCTGACCTCGACGGAGTACCAATTGCAAATTCCATCGATGTCAATTCACATGTCTCCCTAAATGAAAACTTGGGCGCTGATCCCGAAGGAAGCCCACCTAAAAATTTGCCCGAGCAAAAGGTATATCTGGGCACGGGGTTAACCCCCGACCTTAGGGAAAAACTTATTAAATTTCTTATCGATAATATGGATTGTTTTGCTCGGTCTCACTTAGATATGACGGGGATCCCACCGGAGATCACCACACATCGATTGAGATTGGATCCGAAGTTTCAACCGGTAAAACAATAGAGAAGGCCCCAGTCCGAGGTAAAACATGCATTCATCAAGGATGAGGTAACCAAACTTCTCAAAATAGGATCCATTCGGGAAGTAAAGTATCCTGAATGGTTGGAAAACATAGTCGTAGTACCTAATAAAGGGAACAAACTCAGAATGTGCGTAGACTATAAAGATTTAAACAAAGTGTGTCCTAAATACTCTTTTCCTATGCCAAATATCGATGTAATGCCGTTTGGGCTAAAAAAATACTGGTGCTACTTACCAACGTCTAGTAAACCGGATGTTCGAAGAACAAATAGGTAAATCAATGGAGGTCTATATTGACGATTTGCTAGTTAAGTCCCTGCGCGCAGTGGATCATTTAACACATATACAGGAAACCTTCAATATACTAAGAAAATACAACATGAAGCTCAATCCAGAGAAATGTGCATTCGGGGTCGGTTCGGGCAAGTTCCTCGGCTTTATGGTGTCGAATCGAGGGATCGATATCAACCCCGATAAAATCAAGGCGATCAAAGACATCATAATCGTGGATAGTGTTAAGTCCGTACAAATATTAACAGAGCGGATAGCCGCCCTAGGCAGGTTCATCTCGAGGTATTCAGACAGAAGTTACAGGTTCTTCTCACTGCTCAAAAAGAAGAACAATTTTGCTTGGACCCCGGAATGCCAACAAGCATTGGAAGAATTAAAACGATACCTCTCGAGCCCACAATTACTTCATACTCCGAAAGCGGACGAGCAAATCTACTTATACTTAGCAATCTCGGAAGTCGCGATAAGTAGGGTCCTAGTTCAAGAGGAACAAGGTACGCAATTTCCTGTTTACTATGTTAGTCGAACTTTAGGTGAGGCCGAGGCTCGGTACCCACACTTAGAAAAATTAGCGCTTGCCCTAATAAGCGCCTCTAGGAAATTAAAACCATATTTTCATTGTCACCCAATTTGTGTGGTGACCACTTATCCTCTTCACAATATTTTGCATAAGCCCAAACTCTCGGGCCGATTAGCCAAATAGGCCGTCGAAATCAGTGGGTATGATATCGAATATCAGCCCAGGTCGACCATCAAGCCTTAAATCTTAGCAGACTTTGTGGCCGACTTTACGCCAGCCCTCGTACACGAGGTCAAAAAGGAAATGTTATTAAAAACGAGTACAATATCGGGGGTATGGACCCTTTTCATAGACGGCGCTTCGAACGTGAAAGGGTCCGGGCTAGGCATTGTTTTGAAGCCGCCCACGGGCAATACAATTAGACAGTCTATCAAAACTTCTAAGTTGACTAACAATGAGGTCGAGTATGAGACCATGATTGCAGGTCTCGAGCTAGCTAAGGGTTTGGGAGCAGAGGTCATCGAGGCCAAATGCGACTGCTTACTGGTGGTAAACCAAGTCAACAGAACCTTCGAGGGTCGATAATAACGAATGCAGAGGTACTTGGATAAACTACATCGGTTTAAAAAATGGACCCTACAACATGTACCTCGAGAATAATTCAGTAAGGCCGACGCCCTCGCAAATTTGGGTTCATCGGTCGAAGACGACGAAATTAGATCGGGGAATGTCGTACAACTTCCAAATTCAGTGATCAAATAAGGCCACGCCGAAATAAACTCCACCAGTCTAACTTGTGATTGGAGGAATAAATATATCGAGTACCTAAAAAATGGGAAGCTTCCATCAGATCCTAAGGAATTGAGGACTCTACTTACGAAGGCCGCACGATTCACATTGGCCGATGATGGAACACTATATAGAAGGATGTTCAATGGACCGTTGGCAATATGTTTAGGTACCGCAGACACCGACTACGTCTTACGGGAAATTCACGAGGGCACTTGCGGTAATCATTCCGATGCTGAATCATTGGTTCACAAAGTCATCAGAGCAGGATACTATTGCGTCAATATGGAAAAAGATACTAAGGAATTCTTTCAAAAATGCGACAAGTGTCAAAGATATGCGCCGATGATCCACCAACCCGGAGAGCAACTCAATTTAGTCCTATCGCTGTGGCCGTTCATGAAATGGTGAATAGATATCGTTAGCCCTCTACCATTGGCCCCATGTCAAGCTAAATTCATTTTATTTATGACTGATTATTCCTCTAAGTGGGTTGAAGCACAGGCCTTCGAAAAAGTCATAGAAAAATAAGTTATAGACTTCATGTGGGACCACATTATATGTTGATTCGAGATGCCTGCCGAGATCGTATGCGACAATAGAAAGCAGTTCATCGGCAGCAAAGTGACAAAGTTTCTCGAAGATCACAAAATAAAAAGGATCTTGTCGGCGCCATATCATCCTAGTGGGAACGGACAGTCCAAATTGAAAAACAAGACAATCATTCAAAATCTAAAGAAAAGATTGAAGGACGCTAAGGGAAAACTGTGAGAAATATTGCCCGAGGTCCTTTGGGCATATCAAACAACGTCAAAATCCAATACGGGGGCAACACTGTTCTCTTTAGTTTACGGCGCCGAAGCTCTAATCCCTGTGGAAGTCGGGTAAGCAAGCGTAAGGTTTTGATATGCAACGGAAGAGTCGAATCATGAGGCTATGCAACACCATTCTCGTTCGAATGGCCGCACAAAAGTAGCAGATCCAAAGGTACTACAACCGAAGAGCCAATCTTCGACATTTTAAAATCTGGGACTTAGTTCTGAGAAAGGTCACCCTCAATACTCGAGATCCTAACGAAGGAAAACTTGGCCCGAATTTAGAAGGACCGTATCAGGTCCTGGAAATTGTCAAAAAGGGATCCTACAAACTTGACTCGATGAACGGCGAGCAATTACCGAATAGTTGGAACGTATCACTCCTCAAACAATATTATTGCTAATGTATGACCTTCTTCATTTTCATTTATATTTTATACTAACCATATGCAGGTGTTCGATCGAAGACCTCGAAGGATCCTCCAGGCACGAAGCCCTTAGGTCTGAAAGCACGCATTGCACTCTTTTTCCCTTAGACCGATTTTTGTCCCAAATGGGTTTTTCCGGCGAGGTTTTTAACGAGGCAACCATTGTTCGTGCTAACTTAGAGCAATTCAACAGTATCCGAGGCTTCTTTACAATCAACCTCGAATACTGGGGGGCATCACCCTCGGATGATTACAAGAAAAATACTTCGTGTCAAGAGGGTCTACATAGGTAAATTTTGTAAAGGGACAAACAATCGAATGAACCGTGTCCATATAGATTACTCGAACCCTAATGGAAAAATATGTACGCATGTATAATTTATTGAAAGAATTATTTTTCTAACCATATGTTCCATGCCTTAGAAAAATTTATACTTTACAATTTCATACTTATGATCCATTGTAGAAACTAGCTTAAGAGTCGATCGCAACTGAAGGTCAAGCAATTTACCCCATACTTGGGGACTGCCGCCCAAAAATTGACATGATCAAATTATCAAACCTCGAGACCATAAGACCTTAATGTTTAACCAAAGAATTAGACCCTTTTACTAAAGCTTATTTTTAAGATGAATATGGGTTACTGATAATCAAGGTAATGGAGAAAAATGAATAATAGACAATATTCCAGTAGATAGAAAATCGAAGTTGATTGTATTCGAGAATCAGATGCCTTTACAAGCTATATTCCCCTCCCTTATATAGGATATTCTTATAACGTACAACTCTTGCTATGGTTACTCATTAATGACTANCATTTTCCTGTGTCCACGTGGCTGGCTGAGTTGTCAAAAGCTGGCTTACGTGTGAAACTCTTATTTACCAATACACTTAAAACCCCCACTTACCATATATTTAACGATTAATATTTGGTAAGTGGATATTCATTTATGACGGGAATCTTTTGCCGCCGCTTTTCCTTGAATCATTGTATTCTTCTCTGCACCATAGGCGTCGTTTGTCACTTCCATTTAATGCTCATACCACATGTCCTTTTCGAATTGGTTCTGCATTTACTTGGCACCTTTTAGGGCTTTTTGCGGCTGCGCCAGTCTCGAAGTGACATCTTCAATTATGACTTTTCATCATTATTTTCCTTTTTCTTCATGTTTGATGATTGTCTTCAAGTATAAATACATGTTTTCTTTTCTTTGCTTCCACGAAACACTTTTCTAACTTTGTCTTTTGTAAAGAACTTTCTTCTTCGCCTTTGTAAACATGTCTTCTTCAAACTAACCTCAAAGAGTAATAGATCTTGAAATTTTAACGCTATCTTCTGCTCCGACTAGGAGTCGGAGGGTGGTAGACTTAGAGTTCTAGGATACACTCCTTCGAGGGGCTCCTCTTCTTCTCAGATAGTTCCTCCTTCTTCCACTAGATCTCCAGTTTCTCTGAGATTTAGGGTTTTTCGGTCTTTGTCTAGAGGTAGAGGTGAACGCCTTCGTGAGCCTGGAGTCGATGAAATTTTCCCTGCTGAGTTTGTTTTTGTTAGGTATAGTCAAGTTATTGTAGATCAATCTTCTTCTCTTGATAGTGTCGAAAGATATCCAACCCTTATAACTGAGGGTCAGAATTTCCCTTGTTCGTATGGAATGCTTTTGGAGGTCTGACTTTCCTGTCTATATTCCAAATAGTAACCAAAGAATAGCGTCTTACAAGACGGTATATTCTTTTGTTTATACGTATCCTTTCACTTTAGGGTTTAGACTCCCCATTGACCCAGTTATAATTGAATTTTGCCTTTTTTCAGCATCTGCTTAGGAAAAGTTCGCCCGCTTGTGTGGCGAGTTGTCGCATGTCTTAGGAGTTTGGATTCTTTAGCCTCGGTTCCTTTTACCTTCAACCATCTTATTCACCTCTACTCTCCTACCTTATTTCGTGAATGGGTTTTTACTCTGACTGCTAGAAGCAAAAGAGTGCTGGTAACACCTGGAGATGATAGGGATAGATGTTGGTACCTCCGGTATGTTGCTGTACCCATTGTTGGTTTATTGGGTGAAGAAAATCTTCCCTTCCCTGAGAAGTGGAATCGCGCACGTGAGTATGCTTTAGCTCACATTTACTTTTTCTTGTTTTGACTTGAGATGTTTTATTAACACCGTGTCTATTTTTTCTTCTCTCAACAATCATGAATACTGTTGAGAATGTCTCCCGTATTCGTGATTGGATAGAAAAATTGTTGTATGTTGCTCCTTCAGAAGAAAGATCTTGGAAGTACCTCGCTGGGAGGTATGGTTGGCAAGTAAAGACCCACGGTAAGTGAAGCTCTTGTTCTTGCTTCTTTCCTTACTCGAGTCTTTTTTTTTGTCGTTTAACTTTTTCCCCTTTTTAATAGGGTTCTCTGCTCGTGGGGTGTCTGCTTCATCTATCCCGAAGATGTCCTTGGTTCAAGCCCAGGAAATTATTGTTGGTTCATCTTCCTCGAAGAGGAAGATTAGTGAGTCTCGTTCCGTAGAAGAAGAAGAAGAAGGTGCTTTAGTGCACAGGCCACGGAGAAGGCGAATGGTTTTAGATGATGAGCTTACAGCCTTAACCTTGCCTTCCGTATATGTGATTGATCCCCCTATCCTTGATGATGTTTCACATTCCCTTATTCATGAGGGTGTTGATCTTGCTCCTGACGACGTCCCTTTGGCTGATGTCTTTCCTGCTTCTTTGAGAGAAGCTGTTTCATCTGTTCATTTGGCTATTTCAACTTCTGTTGTTGCTTTGCCTGTAACTTCTTCAACTCTCTGTGCCTCCTTCTTTGCCCTTGGCTTCTCCAGCTCCTCAACCTTCCGTGCCTGTTGTTGTTCCATCTTCGCCTGCTTCCATGCCTTCCGTTAGGGAAGTAGAGTCTTCCAGCAGAGAGATGCGGCAGGTGGTAATAGAGGTTCCAGCTAAGGGGAATCTTTTCAAAAAAACAGGTACCCTAAGTGTGGCTCAAGCCTTTGATAGGTCCCTCTGAGAAATCAAAGCTAGCCAGCCACGGTGATCTTACATGGGCCAATGAGGTCGTGCATACTTCTTTGAAGGGATGATGCAAGTTATCCTCTTTCACTCTCGTATATGAAATTTACCATATCTGACTGATTTATTTCTTATAGATTAACCTTATAGGCATGGAGCTTATAAAGAGGACTTCAAACACGGACCAAGAGACAAGAGAGTTGCAGGCCGATGTTGATAATTGGAGAGCACATTATGATAGCTTAAGGATTGACATGGATGCTTTAGAAGAGGAAAGGAGTACCTTGAAGTGGCAGATAAGAATCATGGCAGAAGAATTGGAAGTGGAGAGGGCTTCTTGCAGTTAGGCTAATAAAGATAAGAGTATTTTGGAGTCTTCGTTCGCGGATCAGCTGTCCCGTGCCTCAGGGGAGAGTAGATACTTGAAGAACTTATTGGGGCAGAAGGAGGAATACTCAGGCGAGCTCGTGCAATCACTCACTCGTACTCAAGAAGACCTTCTAGGGATTTAGACAAAGCTCAAACATTAAAGGAGTCAATTGTTCCATTAAGGGCCACCCATGAAGCTGCGGAAGCGGTGAAGGACGGATTGAGAGCTAAGCTTCAAGTATGGGTAAAGGATTATGAAGATTTGGAAGAGGTGGCTGCTGTCGATGTGAGCTAGGCCTATATGAATTCCCGCCTTGACACATTGATGGAAATGAAACAAGAGGGTTTTGACCTTAGTGCTGAAATAGCCAAAACTAAGGAAGCCATAGAGAAGGCTCAACAAGGTCATAACTATCTTCTCTTGATGGTGAGATTCCAACTGCTCATGCCTCTTCATCTCCAGTTGCTCCCGCTCCTTCTGCACTAAAGTCAACCCCTCTCTTGAAAAGATTTAGTTGGTTTATCCCTTTTTTTTTCTTTTTCTTTGTATCAATTGGTGGTTACCCCCAGTCCCATCGGGGGTAAATTTGGATTTCCTTAAAGTCCCCAAATGACAACTTAGGGGCACCACAATATATATAAAAAATTTATACGGCTAAGTATAAGCTAATACTTAGTTTTAGCCGTTTTAATATATAAATTTTAGTTCGACTTTTGTTGAGTTTCTGTTTCACTCTTTAAGTCTTTTGCATGCTTCATTTTTCGAGGTTTTAGTTTTACCTTCGAGTTTTACATGGGAAATGCTTTAGACTACTCGTACCTTTTTTGTAATAGGCACGGTGCCATATCAAATCTGTGCCTTTTTGTAGTAGGCATAGTTTATGGAAGAGGGCCCTTTATAATTGACATGAAGAAGACGTCTCAACTTCATGATAATGCAATAGTGTGATAGGAATTTTACACATGTTTAAGAATGTTTCTAAGGAAAGTTTTTTGTTTGAACTTCCATGACATTTTACATGTGTTTGGTTATCGTCTAAAACTCATGTTTGCAACTGTTTTTGTTTAACAGATTTGATATACTCTTGTATTTCGTAACTGTTTTTCATAGGTAACAGTTTTTCGATATTAATACAAGGAAACAACTGTTTTTTACTAGTAACAGTTTTTATAAAGATTGGGGTTTTTACCCGCAAATATTTTGGAAACAGTTTTCTAATAAGTATGAGGGAAATGTTTTTTTATTCGTAACTGTTTTTATTTGATAACAGTTTCTTGAAAAAATACAAGGATTTAGATCTTTCATCCATAATTGTTTTATTTGAGAACAGTTTTTTGAATGAGTACATTGATGATGATCTTTTACCCCTAACTGTTTTTGTTACAACAACTTTGAATAAGTATAAAGATGTACATTTCTTTCTCGTGACTAATATTTTGCCTTTCAACCTGAATATGTTTGAAGGTTTTTGCTTTTTGCATTAGGCTTTGTATTTGGATGGCTCTTTTGATTTCTTTCGATTCTGCTCGTGTCACTTGTCTCATTGGGTAGATAGGTCTTCAGGCTCGAGCTTTTGAGTTTTTGATAGTCTTCTTTACTTCGTCTTAGCCTTCCATACTATATAGTCCCCCAAGTGTTTGAGCTTTGAAGAATGAAATCTCGAGCACTTGATTATTCCTTCCTTGTGGTCCTTTTCCTGAAAAGGAAAAACATTCCGGACTCGAAGGTATATAGTTTTTTAGATGATGACTGCTTAACCCCTTTTAAAACGTCCATCAGAAAGTGTAACCCTAGACCGGGAATTGTGTTATTTCCTCGCGTCTTTGCAGGTCTAATATCATCATCTGGTGATGGGTTAGCTTTGTGCCTATCATCTAAAAAAGTTAGTAAAATTTTTAAATGTTCAAAATAAAATCGAACGAGTGATACCTGATGGTGAGTATTATTTTCCTTTAGAAGTAATACTTCTTTAGATGGATGGCGTTCCAGCTTGTTGGTAAAACTCTGTCGTACATAGCTTCCAACTCATAGGCGCCTTTCCCAGATATGCCTCGGATTTTGTAAGGTCCTTTCCAGTTTGGATTTAGCTTTCCGGCATCTGCTTCTTTCGTTGATTGAAAGACTTTTTTCAGGACGAAGTACCCAATCTTAAAGTATCTGAGATGAGCTTTATGGTTGTAATAACGCTCTATGATTTGTTGTTGAGCTGCCATCCGTATCAATGATGTTTCTCTCCGTGGTTCAAGCAGGTCCAGGTTGGTATTTAATTCGTCGTCATTTTCACCTTCCATGGTTGTTGAGAACCTTATGCTTGGTTCACCAGTCTCCACAGGTATTAAGGCTTCTGAGCCATAAACAAGTGCGAACGGAGTTTCTCCCGTGGCTATCTTTGAAGTTGTTCTGTATGCCCATAGTACCGCTGGTAACTCATCAGGCCAATTTCCTTTGGCTTTATCCAGCCTCTTCTTTAGATTGTTGATGATGACCTTATTCGTTGACTCAGCTTGACCATTAGCCACGGGGTGGTACGGCGTTGAAGTGATCCGCTTGATTTGCCAACTTTCGAAGAATTCTGTGATTTGCGAGCCTATGAATTGTGGGCCATTATCACACACGATTTCCTTTGGTATTCCAAAGCGGCATATTATGTTTCGCCATAAGAAGCTTTTAACTTCCTTTTCTCGCACTTGTTTGAACGCTTCTGCCTCTACCTATTTTGTAGAATAGTCGGTTAGCACGAGTAAAAACCGTACCTGTCCTTTAGCTGTGGGAAAAGGTCCCACTATGTCCATACCCCATTTCATGAAAGGCCATGGGGATATTATTGGATGCAATAATTCCGCTGGTCGATGCATGTTATTGGCAAACCTTTGGCACCTGTCACATTTGGATACGAAGTTCTCGGCTTCTTCTTCCATCTTAGGCCAATAGTATCCAGCTCTGATTAGTGTTTTCACTAAGGATCTCGCCCCTGAGTGATTTCCACAGTGTCCTTCGTGGACTTCTTTCATCACAAATTCCGTTTGGTTAGGTCCGAGGCATTTAGCTAGGGGTCCTCCGAACATCTTGCGATAAAGTGAGTTGCGAATAAGGCAGTACCGTGCAGCTTTGCGGCGAAGTGCTTGAGCTGCTTTCCTGTCTTCAGGTACGGTGCCATTCTGCAAAAAATTAAGAATTTCGTTTCTCCAGTCCCAGGTTAGGTTGTTGAAAGTTACCTCATTCCTGTCCTGGTCTATTATTGAATGAAATAGTTGAACGACAATTGTATTGTCTTTGTTCGTTACTTCTGTGACTGCTGCGAGGTTAGCTAATGCATCTGCTTCT
The DNA here is from genome assembly GCA_005239525.1 of Nicotiana knightiana. Classification (NCBI taxonomy): domain Eukaryota; kingdom Viridiplantae; phylum Streptophyta; class Magnoliopsida; order Solanales; family Solanaceae; genus Nicotiana; species Nicotiana knightiana. The sequence continues at coordinate 20,983 of ML381534.1, forward strand.
GCATTTTCCTCTCTAGGTATTTGCATTACCTTCCATGTTTTGAATTGTCTCACGAGCTCTCGTGCTTTTTCAAGATACTGTTGCATTCTAGTCTCTCGAGCGATGTAAGTCCCCTGTATCTGATTTACTACCAGTTGGGAGTCGCTGTTGATCATAATTTGTTCGATTGAGAGCTCCCATGCGAGTTCAAGCCCTGCAATAACAGCTTCGTACTCTGCTTCATTATTAGTTATAGGATAACACTTGATANAGCAACAAAATCAGCTAGTATTTGAGACTTAATTGCAGTCCTAGGCTGATAGATTATTTCATGCTCACTTAATTCTATGGCCCACTTGGCTAATATTTCTGACAATTCTTGTTTATGCAGAATATTTCTTAAAGGATATGAAGTCACAACGGTGATTGGGTGACATTGAAAATATGGCCGTAATTTTCTAGATGCCATTATTAAAGTTAAGGCTAATTTTTATAGATGTGGATATCTAGTTTCAGCATCTTGCAAAGTTTTACTTACATAGTAGATAGGTGATTGCTTACCTTTTTCTTTTCTTACCAGTACTGCACTTACAATAATTTTTGAAACAGCAAGGTAGATGTACAATATTTCTCCTTCTTTTGGATTTGAAAGCAGTGGTGGTTTCGATATATAAATCTTCAGGTTCTTGAGGGCTTGCTGACATTCTTCAGTCCATTCGAACTGATTCTGCTTTTTGAGAACTGAGAAGAATTTAAAACGTTTTTCGGAAGATTTGAAAATAAACCTGCCCAAAGCTTGCTATTCTCCCTATCAGTCTTTGAACTTCTTTTTTATTTGATAAAATATCAGGTATTTCTTTTGTAGCTTTAATTTGAGCGGGATTTACCTCTATTCCTCTGTTTGACACAAGGAAACCCAAAAATTTACCTGATTGCACTCTAAAAGCGCATTTCTCTGGATTTAACTTCATATTATACCTGCGTAGAATATCAAAAGCAGTAGAGAGATGCTGAAAATGGTCTTGTGCTTGTGTTGATTTTACCAACATATCATCAATATAGACTTCCATCGTTTTTCCAAGATGTTCTTGGAATATTTTAGTCACTAACCTTTGGTAGGTGGCTCCAGCATTTTTAAGCCAAAAGGCATAACTTTATAACATCAAGTCTCCCTGTTTGTAATGAAGGAAGTTTTTTCCTCATCTGAAGGATTCATTTTAATTTGATTATAACCATAATATGCATCTAAAAATCTCAATAGTTCATGACATGTTGTGGCATCAATCATTTGATCAATATGTGGTAATGGGAATGAATCTTTGGGGCATGCTTTATTCAAGTCAGTATAATCTACGTATACTCTCCACTTGCCATTATTTTTAAGTACTACCACGGTGTTTGATAGCCAGTTAGGGTACGTTACCTCTCGTATCGAACCAATCTTCAAGAGTTTCTGTACCTCTTCGTCGATCACTTGGTTTATGAATGTTTCATGCTTTCTTTTCTTATGCTTAACAGGTATGAAAGATAGATCTTCATTTAGTTTTTGAGTCATCACTTATGATGGGATGCCTGTCATATCTTAGTGGGACCACGCAAAGCAGTCTGCATTAGCCTTTAAATAATCAATTAACTTACCTCTTCGAGCGGGGCCTAGCCTCGTGCCTATATACACTTTCTGCTCAGGCTTTTGTTCAGATAATGGAACAGCTACGAGCTCCTCCGNCTTCGTACCTATTTGGGTAGTAATTCCTTCCATGCTTGTTTGGGCTGTGTTGCCTTCTTGGGAGATTCCTTTATCTCGTAATTCTTCCACATCTATTTTCTTGTTGTAGTGTACCACATAGTTTATATTTCTTGCGGTCTGTTGATCTCCTTTGATTTGTTGAATCCCCCATTCAGAGGGAAATTTAATTACCTGATGCAACGTGGAGGGTATCGCTTTCATGTCGTGGATCCATGGCCTTCCAATGATCACGTTATAAGCCATGTCAGTATCGATGACTTGGAACCTGGCACTTTTGATCACCCCCTCAGCATAAGTGCTAAGCTCAATTTCTCCTTTTGTTATAACCGTAGAGTTATCAAACCCTGATATGGCTCGTGCTTTTGGGATTACTTGATTCCCCAGTAGCATTTCTTCCACGACTCTTAGCAAAATGATATTGACTGAACTGCCTGGATCAATCAACACTCTTTTTACGTTAGTGTCATGAATAAGTAAAGATATTACCAGAGCATCGTTGTGCGGAAGCATTAATCCGCTGATATCTGCATCATCGAAGGTTATATCGTCTTCTCCACGAGCCCATTTTCATGTGTAATTGTGAACTTTGTAGTTGTTTTGCAAATCACCCCGTTTACTTCTTCACCCCCGTGTATTACGTTAATGGTTCGTTTTGGATAAGGAGGCTTTGAGGGCTCCTGCTTGTTCCTCATATATGTCTTTTTACCTTTATCACTAAGCAATTCTGTTAAATAGCCCTATTTTAACAAATTTTCTACTTCACCTTGTAAAAATCTGCAATCTGCAGTTTTGTGCCCATGATCGTTGTGAAATTCACACCAGTGATCTGGGTTTCTTCTACTTGGATTTGATCGCATCTCTTTGGTCCACTTAACCTTGTCTACCATTTTCCTCAATATTGAGACAAGTTCAGTAGTACTTACATTAAAGGTATGATCCCCAATTTGAGTACTACCTCTTGGTCGTTCATCTCGATCTTTTCTGGATCTAGACGAGGATGAGACTGCATCTCTTCCTTGTGGTCTATAGTCTGACCTAGTGTTTTCGAACTTGGGGCGGATATCGCGTCTCGAGGGTCTTAAGTAAGGATCGTACCTGTTTTTACCTGATCTTCTATCTGATTCAGGACGTCTAGATTTAGAATGATCTTCATCTCTCGAACGAGCAATGATATCTTCTTCTATTATGAGTTTAGTATTGTACCTGTTATATACATCGTTCCATGTTGTAGCGGGGAATTCTCTTAGACTTTCCTTAAGTCGTCTCGTGGCTTCTGAGCTTTTATCGTTTAGGTTGCTTGCAAATGCCATGGCTGCCCAATTATCAGGCACCCTGGGTAACTGCATTCTTTCTCGTTGAAACCTGTCTACAAACTCACGGAGTAGTTCCGTGTCTCCTTGTTTTATTTTGAATATGTCTTCCATTCTCTTCTCAACTTTTTATGCACCAGAGTGTGCTTTTATAAACGAATCTGCAAGCTCAGCAAAAGAGTCAATAGAATTTTCAGGGAGAAGAGAATACCAGGTTAGGGCCCCTTTGGTAAGTGTTTCCCCAAATTTTTTGACAAGGACTGATTCAATCTCTTGTTTCGTTAAGTCGTTGCCTTTTACCCCAGTAGTGAAAGCAGTCACATGGTCGCGTGGGTCAGTTGTTCCATCATATTTGGGAACGTCAGGCATTTTAAACTTCTTGGGTATAGGCAAGGGTGCCACACTTGGCTTCCAAGGTTGTTGAGAATATCTATCAACATCGATGCCTTTGATGATAGGTGGTACTCCAAGAATTTGTTCGACGTGTTCGTTCTGCTCCTTCATCTGTTTCTGCATGGTTAACAGTAAATTTTGTAATTCTGAGTTATTAGATATACCTGGTCTCGTTTCGAGAGATTCATTAGGAGTATCTCCTCTTCCTGAGTTTGCCAACCCAGATTGAGGATTTTCCATGGTGATGGTGTTATTGGGGGGTGGCATCGGCGGTGTAGGTAAGGCTGCCAGTAATCCTCTCGCAAATTCTTGCAAATCTTGGCTCACATACTCTGCAATCATTTGCTTTACACGATCTTATTCCACAGTTTGATCATTATCACCATTGTCGTTATTGGATCTTTCTGCGAATTGTTCCCTCGAACCACGTGGGGTTCCTGAAGGCGATGGAACTGGGGTTCCACTCCTTTGCTAGTTGTTGTCGTTGGGGTTTGACATAATTCAAAGGATATCACTTGAAAAGTAAACAAAGATTATCAGATTCCCGGTAACGGAACCAATTTGTTTAACCAAAGAATTAGACCCTTTGACTAAAGCTTATTTTTAAGATGAATACGGGTTACTGATAATCAAGGTAATGGAGAAAAATGAATAATAGACAATATTGCAGAAATATAGAAAATCGAAGTTGATTGTATTCGAGAATCAGATGCCTTTACAAGCTGTATTCCCCTCCCTTATATTGGAGATTCCTATAACGTACGACTCTTGCTATGGTTACTCATTAATGACTAATTATGACATTAATGAGGCATTACAAAGGATAACGGTAATTGGGGTTCGGTTACATAACGTTCGAGTAGTAAATTGTGAGTCCTTGAATCTGCCCGTAGCTTTGTCTAGATTCATTCTGACCGTGCCTCTCTCCCGTTTTGATCAAGTTGAGTTTCCCGTGGATGATAAGTTCATGGGTTTACTGAACTGTGCCTCTTTGTACCGTACCTCTTCAAAGAATCACATCCAGCTGTCGCGTTTTCCTGTGTCCACGTGACTGACTAAGTTGTCAAAAGCTAGCTTACGTGTGAAACTCTTTTTTACCAATACACTTAAAAAGCCAATCTTCGATTTTATAGGCCAAGGCCACCCCACTCGGGGACTAACATTTCGAATAAGTTCGAAGTGTAATCCAGAAATAAGCCCAAGATGCAAATCCCAAGGCTACGACCAAACTAACACAGTTTGAAGAAGTTTGAATTCTGTAATGAAAATAGGCCTACGAATACTTGCATAAACCGGTTAAAAAGGCTATCCTCGGCAAAATAACAAAAGGGTTTCAACAACGTCAGCCCTCGAAAAACCCTAAGGGGTATGAAATTGTTCGAACCCTCTAACAATTTTATACTGAACAATTTTGTGCAAAGGCACAAAAAATCAAAGGGTTTCGATAACACTAAAACCGGAAAAACCTAATGGGTACAGACTTATTTCGTGCTAAGGCATGAGAAAAATTTTAAGCCGAAAAGGAAAAAAAGCCACTCTTTTGAGGTCGTATTGGCACAATTCAAGAGCCTAAGGGCCGTTATATTTTTTGAGTTCAAGAAATCATCCTCACTCAACTAGAACCTAAGAATCATTCTATTTCGAGTTCGAGCAAATAACTCACTCGACTACAAAGACTACATCAGTCCGATTTCGATCAAGTTGCCTAAGCTTCGAATTTACGAACAAAAATTTTCGCAAGGCATAAGTGAATCAAAATTTTCATAAGGCATAAGCAAATCGGAATTTTCACAAGGCAGAAATCGAGATAAAGACAAGGCAGAGAAAAAGAAATGTGTTATACATATGAAGATATTTACAAATGACAGATCGAGGTCCTACACAAAAGAAGAAAAAAGAAGAAAAAAATACAAAGGCTCCTAACTATTCTCGGGGGCAGCTTCTTCACCTAGATCCTCCCTATTTTCGGACCCACACTTGCTACCATCATCATCATCATCGTCGTCGTCATCAGAAGAGGTCGACGCTCCAGCATCAACTTCATGCTCTTTTGCCTTTACTATCTCCTCGGTAAGATCGAAACCTCGAGTGTGTATCTCCTAGAGGGTTTCCCTCCGAGATTGGCATTTGGAGAGTTCAGAAATCCAATGTGCTCGAGTTTGAGCAGTCTCGGCAGCCTCTCTCGCTTGGACTTGAGCGGCTTCAGCATCAGCCCGGTACATGATCGCCTCTGCCTTGGTCTTTGCCTTTTCGGCCTCAGATTTGGCCTTTGCAAGTTCGAATGCCAACCGAGCCTCGAGCTCCTCTATCTTATTTGCTTGATCTAAGCTTTTCTCCTTCATGCCTCAGAGTTGACTTTCGACCGATGACAGTTGGGCTAGAGCAGCCTCAAATTCTACAGCAAAGCGGTCCATGCCTTCTTTCCACCCCAAGGACTCAGCCTTCATCTTACTGACCTCCTCGCGGAACTGCTCGATCCTCTCAATCTTCTGCTGCAGCTGTGAGATTGAAACGTTAGCCACTGTTCCCGAATCGAGCCCATGAGCTTTTAAAATTATCATTACCTGCTCGATCAGGCCGGTCTGATCCTTGTGAGCTTTAGCCAACTCGTCTCGGAGGTCCTTGATCTCTTCATTTCTTTGCCCACAGAGAAGTTTAAGGGCATTCCTTTCCTCCGAAAGCCCTTGAAGGTCGGCCTCACATTGGCTCAGCTCGGGACTTGGAAAAAGCCTCCTGATGAAGTGCCAAAGGCTGTATGAAAAAAAGGAGTTAGACAAAAGATAGAGGAATGTGATATCAACAAAGGAACTAAGACTTACCCGATTCAGGATTCGTTGAGCCTCATCGAAGAGGCTGGCCGCTTCACTCAGGTCGGAAGCATCTCCAACCCCGACAAAGCAGTCTCAGAAGGGGTCCTCCCCTCCGAGGGCTCCGTCTACCTCGGGGGTCCTCAAATCTTGGGCATCCCGAATTGCTTCTTTAGAAAAAGCAGGGAGAGTAGGCGAGTCTCCTACTACTATTGCCCTAAGTGAGTCACTTGGGGTGTTCTTTTCAATTCAAGGGGTTTCGGGACCGGTCCGCTCAGACATGCTAGCCGTTTGTTCACTTAGGTGGGAGGCAGCCTCGATCTCCACCGGCTCGGGGACTTTGCCCGAGTCCTTCTCCAAGATCCCCTCAGTTCGAGGAGGGACCTCATAAACCACCACTGATTCAGCGGCCTTTGGGGCCTCGATGATTTTCTTCACTCGGGCCACCAGTACGGAGCCGTCATCTTCTTCTTTGTCGTCCTTCCTTATCCACTGAAGTACATCCGCAGGGAGGGTAACAGTGTTCGTCTTCGACTTATGAACAGGGTTTTTCCTAGGCTTTGGGACCCCGGAGGTCGAGGTCCTCTTCCTCTTATTATCCTTTGTTGGTTTCGGAACCGGGGCCAAAGTTTCTTCCTTGCCAGTCGGGGGCCTCATGACTCATCCTTTCCCCAGGCCTACACACGAGAAAATTGAATAAGTCTAAGAAGGACATCTTGATCAAATTATCATATATATGGAAAATGGGGCTTACCATGATTCTTGGCCTCCTATCGGCCTTTTTCTAGATCGCGCCAACATCGGTCGGCGTATGTAGAGGTCGAGGCAAGTTTCCAAACCCAGATTTCGAGGTCGGGGATCGCACGGGGCATCCAAGCAACCGCTACATCATGAAAGAAGATATTAATGAGAAAAAGCAAAGGAATGAAATAATGCATGGAAACTAGCAGTGAGATAATACTTATGCTTCATGTTCCATTTCTCAGGAAATGGCATCTTCTCTGCAAGAATTGGTCGGAAGTACTCACTCGAACGAACCTGCCCATCCAGCCTAGATCTTTGTCCTTGTCGATGCTCGAGAACAGCACCTTGGTACCTCGACGCTGGAGTTTAATCAATCCGCCTCGATAGAGACAGTGGCTGTACAATCTCATGAGGTGGTTGAGGGTGAAAGACATACCCTCAACTTTGATCGAGAAGAATCGGAGCAGGATGACTATTCGCCAAAAGGATGGATTAATTTGGCCTAAGGTTATTTGGTATTGACGACAGAAGTCGACAATGACGGGGTCAAGGGGGGCCAGTGTCAAAGGGTAAGTGTAAACACTTAGAAACCCTTCCACATGGGTAGTTATGTCCTCTTCGGGGGTCGGGATCACCACTTTTTTATTCCTCCATTTGCAGTCTTTCTTTATCTGATCGAGGTATCCCTCAATTATCGAGCATATATATCTTACACTGGCTCGTACTGACCTGGAACCGACGAAGCTTTATCGATTTTAAAGTCGGAGTTTAACGCATACCCCCTAGGAATACACTCCTCAAGGAGGGGTTCCACCGGCATTTTCCCACCGGCCGGTTGAGAAGGCGAAGCAGCTTCTTTTTGCGGTACCATTTTCGATGTTTTTGCCATTTTTGTATGAGTTTGAAGAAAGAAGAAGATAGTAAGACTTGATTAACAGTGAAACCTGAAGATTTGTAGAAGGAAAGAACTTAGGAGAGGTAAAAGCTTTGGAGATTAGAAGAAAGTGAAAGTAAAGTTTGAATCAATAAGGAGAGGGCCTATTTATGGGATTTACAGCGACGGTTCAAAAGCACTGGTGGTCGACCACCAACTGACACTCATTAATGATTTGGGGAACCACACCGACGGTACATTTCAGTCGCTTATGTCACGGGGATGATGTCATGGCGGGTCGAGGTAAAAAATCGAAAACTCAATTCGTTTCTTGTCATTACACTCCAAAAAATGAGGGTACTATCTGTATACGGTTAAAACCGGGCCCACCTGATTTTGCTATTTGACCGAGACCCGGAGGTTGCATCGAAGGACGACTTTGTAACGGAACAGACTACATCACGAGGATAAGATATCGAGTCCAGAATCGAGATATCTGTCAAGATCGAGGCTAGTAGCGATCGAAGGCAAATGGGACAGACATCGAGTAAGATCGAAGATAGCATGAAAACAGAAAGGCGAGATATCCATGATAGGTCGAAGATCATGACGAAAATCTCGGAACGGATTTAATCACGAATGGCAGACTCGCTAATCATGGGATTTCCTTATGTAATAGAGTCATACTATAAATGGAATTCCTCTACTATATAAACGGGAGATCTAATCATTTGTAACATATCATTCACAGACATCAAAGCAATACAATTCTCTCTTCTCACTTACATTCGTGTTCATCAGCTTGTTATATTTTAATCGTTCTTGCACCAACCAGTTCGAGGGTATCCAAACTCGAGGGCTGAGTTCCATTCTAATATTGGTTTGCTTTACTTTATAGTTCAATTCTGTCATTTATCTTCGTATTTATCATTTAGTATTGAGTGAAATCACGTATCCTTAAAACCACATTATAAGTTTAATTGTTATCCAATTTTAAGTATAAACAAATATATTTGTGTGAAGGAATGCTACTACACTCCTCTATATAATAATCTCGTTTGTTATGAATAGTTTTGAATATTATAGCGAATTGCCGAAGTGGTAGGTTTCTTGATTTAAGTGGTAGATTTCATGATTTAAGTACAACATAGATGTTTTTGATGAAGATATAGGACAGGCCTATTTAGGCTGTTTTGTATGTATTTGTACACAGGTGATTGAAGTCTATTTATAACAGATCACGCCACGTTTACAGAGCTAGATACAGCCAAAGTAGTGAATCAATCAAATGAAACTTTGATTTAGACTCAGAATGACAAAGCTACTCGTGTAATATATTTTCCTCTTCTTGCATTAATTTTGATATAATATTCATCTGGAGGCCAATAGCGTGAGGATAATTGTGTACAAACAGTTCATTGTACTGCTTACATATAGAATCCTTTTTAGCTCCACTTGTCCAATTTGGTCGGGGATCTCTCTCGGACAAACATTGTAGCTTGGAAGAACTGCCGAACGGCCACTTGTAAACATCAAGTAAAATACATCTTAGCACGGCCATCATCATCAGTTGCTATGTTTGGCACAATTTGCGCGTGCTATTGACTGGTACTTCCCTTCCCACCAACGCGATAATTCTGTCTACCAAAACTCGGGCAAATTGAAAAAAATCACAGTTTTTTGTCTTGTTTGGGATTTAAACCTTGCTCTCCCATGATTTTCCTATTTTATTGACTAGGTGTGCGACACCTTGAGTGCAGAAGTACAGGTCCAATTCATAGTAGTATATAATGAAGCTGGCTATTCAGTGAGGGAGAGAGTTAGAAATGGAATATGGTCGTGGTGTTATTACATAGGAAGCCCAAAGATGTGGTCCTATCCCAGGTGAACAAAAGCTACCCGCACCGGCACTTCCACGGGCCATATAAGCAGTATTGCGTTAACAAAAGGTGAAAACTTCATACGCAGACAACCACAGTAGAAATATTTATCTCCTTCAATTGCACTTAGAGATAAATATTCTTGATACTGATACTGCTGCCGAAATTCCCTTCTTTTTACTGCCAAATGAGGGGAATGGGGAGTGTGTGGCGGTTTCAGAAGTGGCTACGACAAGAAGAGATCTTGACACGAGGTAAAAGGGAATTGCTACCACTTGCAGACATACAGGTGAAAATTAGCGAGTGGTCGTCTAGTATGAGCTCCATTGATACATTAAATGCTTGTTTTATTATTTCATACACCAAATCATAGACTTAAAAGTAACTTGACTAAGGAGTATATGTTCTAGAATCAACAACAATCGTCTGACACGAGATAGTACACATATCTTTTCAATGCCTTTTTTTTTGGATCTCCACAAAAAAACTGTTTCCCATAGTGCTCAGCTTGTTACTTGAGACAAATGGTATGCCAATTAATCCTTCTTTTCAGCATCACCATCAGATTTGTCCACAGTTTCAGCAACACTTTCGGATGGACCATCTTCTGTTGGTTTTGTGCTCTCTGCTACAACACCTTCTGCTGGCTTAGCTTCGCGATCAGTTGATTCAACAGATTCACCATTAGCGCCGTCACTTACTGGCACTGTCTGCTTGACAGTCCCAACTTTGACATACTTGCTCATGAACTTATACTCCCAATCTTGCAAAGCCTCAAGCTCAAACGGACCAAGGCCAGAGATATCACCGGTGAGATCTTTTTCCTCAAAGGACATCTTGGCGAGAGCTCTACTAGCATCCTTTCCAGCAAATAGTGCATAAGGTCCTCCAGGTCCATAGAACATTCTGCAGCACACAGTAAACAAATTTAGATACGAATATGTAGTGGTAGTTGACAGCATTTAAGAGAGATACCGAAACAAATGATAGACCTAAGCAGCTAAACCTGAAATGCTTAACGTTTCTCACGATACCCAGGCATACATTTGTGAGGTTAGGTACTTATTCAAACTCAACTCAGGGTATTTGATCACTTAAGGACAGAGTCCTGCTTCAACACAATGCACATTCAGACTGATAGGATCATATATGAAACCGTTTGATATTAGAATTCTTAAGAAAAAAGATATCATGAACAAGGACAAGTTATTACCAAATGTCCAGATCCAAGATTTATTGAAGTACCGATAAAATGCTTCAAAGAGACGAACCAAGCTCACCATACATAACAAAGTAAATATGCGTGTTCAAAAGAAAAAGAAAAGAGCCTGCTTGATTGCAATCCAAAGGATGACCCATGATTTTTCTAACTGCTTGAATTAAAACTGGAAAATATAAGTAAATCTACTGAGAATCAAGTAAAAGTCACAGTGTTCCAACAAGGAATGAAAGAATCACAAACAAGAGAAGACTGCTTTAAATCCTCGCATTCTCAGCCTTTCCATTGTATTAGGCCTTGATCCTAATGACTACCGGGCTGGCAGACTAATAGTTACCGGATAATTTGTTTAGGCATATGGAAAAAGTGCCTAGAATATTATTCTTTACTGGGTTTGAACCCCATCTCCACCCATTTCATTGAAGCTATATCACACCTATTGATCGTGTCACGTACACATTATGATAGGTAATGCTATTTCGTGTTTTAATAATTTGCCAAACATTCTCGAGGAACCAGATGTTGCGTTTTTATTAAGGAGTGTGAATGGGAAATGGAAGAGGTACCTCTTGGATTGCACCTGTTCATCTCACCCTTTCATTGTCTATAAATTTAGAGGCTTAGCCTCATTTTTTATAGATGGAAAATCTGAAACCATCTCCCCTCTTTTCTACTTTGTTGCATTATTTTCTAAATAAACATAAGTGTCAAGTGTGATTTGCTCCATTTGTTGAGTTCGCTGAAGTTCTATAATTTGAAGTGCCGCTATCACAGAATAGTTATTCCGTTCTATCCTTGGAGGAATTAATCTGTATACCTTAGGCAACAGTGAGGGGATTAAATTCCTTAAGGACACACTGTGAATTCAGTGGGCTCGAAATTATTTTACGATTTGTTTATGAACTAACGTTTCCTTACTTCTCTGATTTTTCTAGTTTCGAACACAGATTACCAACAATCTTAAGGAATTTAATTATCCCAATTTGAAGGGAAATTACGTTTGCTATGCTAAGAGGAAAGTTGAGAAGCAAACAAATATTGAGGGAAAAAGAAAATTGTGTCTTTGGTGAAACGATGGACCAAATCATGGGAAATATACAAATCTTTCTATAAAGAAAGAATAATGTGGCGTGGACTTCTATGAAGGATACAACTACTAACTGGAGGAGAAGGAATTCTAAGCAGTTGAATTGACTTCTGTAAAAGAAACAAGGCTCGCCATCCACGATGGTATCTTCTTAAAAATTGGAATTTTTCATAATTGATACATGAAAGTTATAGACTCATGTGACGACTCAAACATTACATCTTCATTTGGGATTATAAGATACAGATGATGTTGTGGCTTACTCCAAAGTCATTGTAAAACCATAGTGAGAAAGAGTCAGTTAGTCTGTTGGAAAATTTTAATGATTTTCTGAAAATTGGATATTAATATGAAATTTTCTCAAACATGGTGAAAATAGTATTACAAGTCAGTAAGGTCCTGTTAGGGACAGTGACATTGATTTATCATATGTCGAGAGTGACAACGTCAAAGCAATGAATCTCGAAGAAAGTGATAAAATCGGGTTCCATTTTTTAACTCCGTTATTATTAATTTAATAATTTTGACCCTTTGTGTTATGATGAAACGCAATTGATATAAATATTAGGGTGGATATTTACTACAATGATCTCATATAACATATTTGGAATTATATGTATGAGTAGGAATAACATGCGTTTACGAGTAATTTTGTTATTCCTTGACCAAATGAAAATTGTATAATTTGTTAATATATGTAATTTGGGACATGCATAAATATATGTGGATGGTTATTTTCAAGGTTGTAAGACATGAATTAGGCTTACAGTAATATTTGAAGTATCTTGAGATTATGAATATAATATATGTAAAGATAAACATATATATGTTTGATTAGAGAAAGAGATCAAACTGGTTAAAGTGTTATAATGGTTTAGTTGAAAACCATTTGAAAAGGGGAATTAAAATTGTCATGATTTTCTAACCCCTTATGGAGAATAAAATCTTTGTGATTTTCTACTTCTACTTCGAGATTAAAATCTGCGTGATTTTTAACTCGTTCGTTAAGATTAAAGTATTCGTGACTTTCTACTCATTTGTAGGAAATTAAAGTCTAAGTGATTTTATACTCGTTTTGGAGATTAAAATCCTAGTGATTTTCTACTGTAATTTATTATTCGGTTTGAAGATTAAAAAGTTCACCGTTTATTAAATTTGATTGTGTCACATATTATTCGATTTGAAGATTAAAAACTTCACCATTTATCAGATCTAGTTGTATCAGATGTTACTCGGTTTGAAGATTAAAAACATCATTGTTTATTGATTCTGAATGGGTCAGATTGGTTTGAAGATTAAAACTTCACCATTTATTAATTCTGGCTCTGTTGTGACACAAACAACAGTTCTTGTGGTTGGCTCAACAATGTAATAGGGGCGCCGAATATGAATCTCCTTTGGTTAGAATACGAAATTATTCACCAAACGACCGCCTCTTAGTCACTGCAATCTAATGGAATTGCGGAAAGAAAGAATAGAACGTCAAAGGAGACGATGAACGTCTAGTAGATAAGTTCTAGTTTACCCAAAACTTGTGGGGGGAAGCTATGCTTACAGCTAACCGAATACTCATTTGTGTTCCCCATAGCAGTGTTTTGAACAGCGTGCGGCGACAAATAGCGACGAGGGCCCGCTTCACTGCGGCGAGAGGCGCGCAGCGAAGCGCTCGCCTTTTTGATGTGAAGCGACAATTTATACAAAAACATAAAATATTATATACATATAACTAAAAATTCAATAACAATAATATATTAATAAATATCATTCAAAAATTAAAGAGTCAATAGATAGTCATAGACTCATAGTTGATACTAGATTCATAAACTAAAGTCTAATAGTCTAAAACAAGCAACATCTATTCTTCCTCAAGATTTTCAAATTCAACAACTTCATGAATGTTAGCATTATATTGGCTATCATCTTCTTCATCCTCAGATTCTTCATCCCTAACTATTTTTAAAAACAGAAGTACAGAACAACCAAAAAAAAAATTTAAGCAACATAGCAGAAAAAGTGAAAAACAGAGAAAGAAGATAACAGAGTTACAGAGAAAACAGAGATAGAAGTTACTGCCTCTGCTTGGTTTTGGAAAAACAGAGAAAACAAATTAAAAAAAAAGAGCTGAAAGAGATGATGGAGAAACAGAGCAAAGAAGAAGAAAACAGAGCAAAGAAAGGAAGAAAGAAGAAGAAAAACAGAGCAAAGAAAGAAGAAAGAAGAAAGAAAAACAGAGCAAAGAAAGAAGAAAGAAAAACAGAGCTGGGTGAAAGAAACGAAAAACAGAGAAGAAAGAAGGAAGAAGAAAAAAGAAGACCAGCAATGGTGGTCGACCAGAAAAACAGAGCAAAGAAAGAAGAAAAAAGATGAAAGGAAAAGAAGAAGAAAAGAAAAGAAAGAAACATACCTGATCGCTTATGGCAGACGATGGAAGAAGA
>MDKJ01065571.1:0-20229 GCA_005239525.1 Nicotiana knightiana
CCCATGAGTGAGTTGAGGGAAAATAATTTGTTTCCCGGAATTAGAACTTCTATACATGCATCTTGAAGGTTGAAGAGCTTTTGGGGATCACATAGTAACTGTGGATGAGTTATTTCATTGCAATCCTTAAAAATTTGGGCTTACGTTGATTGATGATAACATGGAAGAGATAAATATGAGTAGTCATAGCACCTAGGCCTCTAAGACTAGGCAAGCCAATCACACAATGATACAAAACATCGATAAGATATGATAACTCTGGAATTCAAACATGAATTGCGGAATAAAAACTTCAGTAAAGCCGAAACATGGGTACATAAATAAACTTTCCAAAATCAGGTAATACTGAGTGATGAGCTCTAAACAGAATACATAACGAGTCTCTATAAGTACAATACTATTTGAAAGTAATACAACAGTATAAAAATAATAGAATGGGATTCCAAGGGCCTGCGGCGTCCAAGCAGCACTACCTTGAATACTCTCGAACGGTCTAAACTCACTTTCGAATACCGCTACCTGCATCACCCCGATCTGCATAAAAATGTGCAAATATGTAGTATGAGTACGGTCAACATGTACTCAGTAAGTATCTAGACTAACCTCGGTTAAGTAATGACGAGGTTCAAATCATGTGATACCCACTAGTCAGAGAACCTGTGCAATATCTCAAATAACTGACAATAAGAATATAACGAGATGTAGTACTATCAACACAACGAAACAATAGTTATCAACTCAAGCACTAAGTTTTGAGGAATAAAATAGCCCGCAAAAGGAAAAAATGAGCTCTCGTGCCATCTGAATCTTTCTCTTTCTGATCTCCTCCTTCTGGCGAGTCCTCTCTCCGGTCTCTATGGGGAGGAAATCCTTCTTTATTTCAGGTGACAAATCTTTTGAGCTTATTGAAGATTTTAAAGGAACTGACAGATGGTTTGTATGGATAGAACGTGGTCGAAGATTCACAATCCAAATCTAGATTGACGAAGAAAACTTGAGATGGGTTTGCGAGCAAATGCAGCAAGCTTCACGGGGATATGGTAATCTCTACAGAAGATGGGGGAGGAAGATTCAAGCTTACATCTATAGAGTCTACCAAAACTACAACAGCTATGACGGATATCTCAGAATTGAAGTTTAGGTAGGGGAGAGGAAAAAAGCAATAATCATCCCAGAGGTGGTTCATGACAAGGGCTGGAGAGACATAGCTGGTAAAATATTACACTTTCTTGGGGAAGCATCAAATTACAAATACAAGGTGATCCTCTGTCACCCTTCTTATTCATCCTAGCCATGGAGAGTCTGAGTAAACTGCTAGATAAGGCAAAACAAATGCAGTGGATTGAAGGGTTCAGGGTGGGAAACAATGCAGATACCTCAGTCACAGTTACACACTTACTCTACGCAGATGATACCCTTAATCTTTTGTGGGGTAGAGAGATCTCAAGTGCTGTTCTTAAACTTGACGCTACTTTTATTTAAAGCAATATCAGGGTTGCGCATCAATATGTTGAAGAGCATGATCTACCGAGTGAATGAAGTTCCTAATTTGGAGGAGTTGGCTAACTTAATGGGCTGTAGCATAGGCTCCCTTCCTACAACTTACTTAGGCCTCCCTCTAGGAGCAAAGTACAAGGCAACAGAGATCTGGAATGGAGTAATAGAGAGAGTGGAGAAAAAATTGGCAACATGGAAAATGCAGTATCTGTCCATGGGTGGAAGACTGACTTTAATCAGCAGTGTTTTAGACAATATTCGCACCTACATTATGTCCCTCTTCCCTATGCCAAGCAAGGTGCAGAAACAGCTGGACAAAATTAGGAGAACATTTCTATGGGAAGGAAACAGTGAAAGCCATAAATTCCATCTAGTGAAGTGGCCAAAAGTGATCATGCCAAAAAACCAAGGAGGTCTGGGAATCAGAGATTTGACCAAGCACAACAAGAGTCTAGAGTCTGCTCATGAATTGCGGGTGGAGGTATGCTCAAGAAACAACAAGCATATGAAAAGAGGTAGTTAATGCCTGCGGTGCAAGACAGGTGGTGCACCAAACAAAACATAGCCCCACATGGAGTTGGCCCGTGGAAGCATATCAACAATCTGATGCATTCTTTCAAGAAGTATCCTACAAGGTTGGGAATGGCAACAACATTAAATTCTGGAAGGACAGATGGCTCAACAATCAACCTCCGAAAGATTCTCATCCTGGCCTCTACCAGATTGCTTCTAACCCCAACTCTTCTATAGCCCAAAATAGAGCAAGGAACACATTGGATCTTCACTTCAGAAGAAATATGCAGGACTGGGAGGGAATCCTCAAGTCTCAGACAACTTAAGGTGGTCAACTCTGAAAAAGTTATCTACACAGTGAAGGCTGGATATAGCAATCTAAGTGCATCCAACGATATGATCGAGCTTTGACCATTGAAGCTAATATGGAAGACAAAACTGCCCACAAAAGTCAAGTGCTTCTCCTGGACAGCCCTCTATGAAGCTATTCTGACCCAGGATAACCTTTGTAGAAGGAACTTTCAGTTGGCAAATAGGTGCCACATGTGTAAGCTTAATTCAGAGTCGGTTAACCACCTGTTACTACACTGTACAGTGGCATCAGATTTTTGGAACATGTTCCTTGCACTCTTTGGTATCAGCTGGACAGTTCCACAGAACATAAGGGATGCAATACTTAGTTGGAGCCTATGGGAAGTTGATAAATCCATCAAGAAGATCTGGCAAATGATCCCAGCATGTATTTTTTGGTGTTTATGGACAGAAAGGAATCATAGATGTTTTGATGGCATTTCAACTTCCAATGGTCATCTGAAGTCTAAATGTCTAATGAGTCTTTTTAGTTGGAGTAACCTTTCCCCTGTAAATGATATTATTCCCCTCTTAGACTTCATTAGTTCTCTCTCAATGGTTTAGTAACCATTGCTTTTTGCTCTTGGTTAACTCAAGGATCTTAATAGTTTTTTTGTCCTAAGGAGTTAACCAAGTTTTCTATTGTAATCTTTTTGCATCTTCTTGATGCCTTTAATACAATACATTACTTCACCAAAAAAAACAATAGTTATCAACTCAACACAGGTAAATCATGTTTGACAAAAAAACCATCAGTCAATAACAGAGACATATAGTAACATGTGAAAAACAACATGGGCGAAGGGCTGAAGGATGGAAGGTGCAAAGTAGATCGTGCACCTGTCGTGTGACCCGTTGGTCCTAAGCAATGTCTTGCGCGAAGCGACCCGTCACGCTTTGGACATCGCCACCGGGATCGTTGAGGCCCCATGAAGACGGCTCCCGCCAAGAAAAAAAGTGCAGCACCAATAAATCCATGAGTGAAAGATTCGCCTGGTGTGAAATTCCATTGTATTTGAGGAGTCAAGGATTCACTAGATTTTTGATTCCTTCTCCATTTCTGAGAGCTGGGAAAGCACAGTCTGGGCCTTTCTGAGTTAGAGAGGTTTCTTTCTCTCTCTTCGAAAAGTGTAATCATGTAAGGTGAAATCATGTAAGGTGCATAACAAGCATAAATAATCCACTTGCTTAATCCGGAATGCCACCCTTATAATCCACGTTTAATCACAAGAACACCACCCTTATTTCGCCACATATGCATTATCAAGAATAGTCACCCTTATTCTGCCACATATGCATAATCAAGAATAGTCACTCTTATTCTGCTACATGTGCATAATCAATAATAGCCACCCTTATTCCGCCACATGTGCATAATAATAATTAAAATCGCACGACCAAGATCTCGTATCAACACTCAATCAATCCACCAAGTATGTCTGCATGTGCCATAATAATAACAGTGTAATATGCTCATAATTTGTCAACAAAGTACACAAGGACATGATAATACTAATAAAATGCGGATGGGGGTTCAAGATATAAAACATAACTGCGCAAAATAAATTAGCAATGGTTCCACAAACGCCCAACTTGGCCAATTAGGAAATTAATCCTAAAACATGATCTCTAGCATGAAAGGATAAGCTCGTGTTGTCATAGAGAGCGCACAATCAAATCAAGGCATTATAGAAGTCTAGAGTCTAATCTGGTCATTTTTCATACATAGCACCCGCACATACGCTCGTCACCTCGTATATACGTCGCATCACATACATAATAATTAGACAAATAAGGTCCAAGCCTAAGGGTTATTCTCTCACACAAGATTAGGTAAGATACTTACTTCAAACGGGCCAAATCAACCCTCCAAAATCGCCTTTCCTTTAGAAACCACCTCCGACCGGCTCAAATCTTGCCAAAAACAACTCAATAACGTCAAATAAAGACATATCAAACAACTCCAAACAATAAAGCTTCGATCTTTAATCAAATCCCAAAAGTCAACTCGGGCTCACACGGTAAAAATCCGAGTCGAGGGGTAGATCCTGATTCCCAACTACCCATAACCCCACGAGAGCAAATATATGATTAGATTCCAAAACCTAGTCCAAAATTTACTCCCAAATTTCCAAGTTTTACTCCCTTAAGTTATTGACAGTAACCCCAAATTTTTCTTTAAAAATCCAAGTTTTAGGTATAGAAATTCATGTGGAATCAAGATATAAAGCTAAATCCAAGTAAAAATTGCGTACCTCCAATGTAGTAGTGAATTTGCTCTCTAAAATCTCCACCTCTCGAATTTAGGGCTCAAAATATGAGAGAATGGGTAAAAATCCCAAAATTATATCACTTAAGGTTTGCCTAGTGATATACTTGGTGAACGCGGACACTATCTCGCATTTGCAAAGCACAAACGTCACACTGCTTCAAAAAGCCCCTCGCGAACGCGAATACCACACTGCGCGAAGAAGAAATTCTGCCCGGTAAAAAATGCCCTCCGCGATCGTGAAGAAGGGCTTGACACCAACAAAAACATGCAACTCTCAAAATGCTCCGGGTGGTCCGAAACTTACCCGAGCCACCCTGTACCCCGTCCAATCACAACAACAAGGCCGTAAACACTACCCTGACCTATCCAAAGCCTCCAAACATACACGATAACATCACAACAATGAATCAAAGGGCAAATCGCAAATTGAACTTCTCTTAAGTTCAAGAACCTTCAAACTTCAATCAAGCGTCCGATTCAAGCCTAACCAACCCGGAATTAACCCAAACTTTGCAATCAAGTCCCAAATGACAAAACAAATCTATTCAAATTTCCGGAACTAAAATTCGAATCCGATATCACCAAAGTCAACCCCTGGTCAAACTTAGAAACTCTCTAAATGTTCAAATTGCCAACTTTCGGTAAATAGCGCCAAAACACCTTATGAACCTCCAAATCCAAATCCAAACATATGCCTAAGTTCAAAATTACTATACGATGATATATCACTAATCCGAGGCCGTTTATTCAAAAGTCAAACCTTCCTGGAACCAAACCAACCATCCCCGCAAGCCACAAAACAACAACCAAACATAAGCGTCAAAAGGAGAAGCGGGCCTCAAATATGCGAAATGACCGGCCGGGTCGTTACAACATGAGAACACCAGAAATATGTCGGATCAGCCGTTCTAGAATGTGGTTCCATTCACCAAGCTATGAGCGAAAGTACTGTCCTTTGGTCTCTTGGAAAGTGCTTGGAGAACGATTTTGAAAAGACCTGCTAAGACATTTCACTTGTACGATTTCCTCTTGAACCAAGTATCTTGTATGACAATTTGGTGGGAGAAACTATGATCATAGGAAGAGCAATTACTCACTAAAATAGGATAATTTGACACATTGTTCTCCAAAGACACTTTGAAAACCAAATCTAAGCACCACCAAAGTGTTATTGGATAACAACCTTTTTATTTATTTTGGTAAGTAGTATTTCATTATATAAACACCAAGAGCATGGTAAAACATTTATACAAGTACAAGCTCCATCGGCAGATAAGGAATCTATCAGATCAACAATTGACTCACTTATAGGAAAAAAAGAATCAGATGGACTCTTAAGTCATTTCCATACTTCACTTTACACCAAAAACGCAATGATCGGAGGCACCTATCTTTCAGACAAAAAGTTGCTCTTGAACTGCACTCAAAACTTCTGTACTTCCCCACCAACCAGACTGCTCATAGGATACACATTGATACTGTTCCCCACATGATCCTAACTTTCTTTCCGATCTCTGCTCTTTCCAGCATATTAGGGTCTCCTTCAGTGATGTGGCATAGCCCACTGCACACAAAAAATATTAGAAATAGGTACCACATCTGCCATGTTTTGTTGCAGTGACAAACAACAACTGCTACGGCTCAATGCCATGCTGGTTGGGTTGATTATGGGATTCTTCTGCTTGGTCACACATGTAGCATCTGTTTTCAGTGTAAAGCTTCTTTTCTGGAGAGCATCTTGGGTGAAGCATGCCTCTCTGGTTGCTATCCATCCAAAGCAAGTTACTTATCGGGGGGGGAGGGGGGACGGAACTTTTGATTTCATAAGCATCTGCCAAAGGCGTCCAGCTTTACTTCCTATGTTACTTAACATGTTATAACATGAGATGACTGTGAATCTTCCATCACTCGTTGCTTTGAGCACAGCGGATCTATCTGAAGAGGAGATAGACTATGTTCATCCAGCTTACTGAGGAACTAAGCTACCTTTTCTTTCTCCTAGTATTGAAGCTTGGAACACTTCTCTCCTAGCAAACAGGGATGAGTGGAGTAGGGCAGGGGGCAGGCTTCCCCATTCTGTTTGTATATCCGCTTGTCATCTGCCTTAGATTTTGCAAGCAGGAAAACTAGCTGTGCCCCACCTGTGTTTCTTTGGCTTGTATAATCAATCAAATCTTATCTCTTTCAAGGAAGTCTCTTGTTCTTGGTCTTCGTATTCGCTGTTTACTAGTACAGTTTATATATGATTTTGCATTTCATCTTTCTTAGTGGTTCCAGTGCAATAGGTTTTGATGGCATGAAACTAAGATTTGATTTTGCCTTTTGGATTTCTTTCTTCACTTCAAACTTATCCTCCTCCATAAAAGTAAAGACTTCTCCAGCATTCCTTTATATAGTTTGCTGACTTATAAAAGCCAATCTTCATAGCACCACTATTATCCCCTTATTTGCTAAACCTCGCAGGTCATATCAATTTGTTCACAAAACGTCCCTAATAGATTCATATTCTGCTTTGAGATGGAGGGATTATGAAATGTAGATGACCGGCAACTGTTATTATGGACTACTCTTGTTCTTTTCTTTTCCTTTCTCTGGTCTTCCGGACCAAAAAATGTTTGGAAATAATACCTTTATTTCTGTGTCTTCTAGCTACTTTATCGCCTATTTTGATTTCACGTTTGTGTAAAATATATTACGAATCGCTTCTAGATATTAACTAGTGAAGCTTCGTAGGGTCTTTCTGTCCAGGTGTAGTTAGTCTACGTCTTCACATACATGTCAATTTCGCCGACTCTCTCCGAGGCAGTGCCCATATTGTTTTAGGGGGTTGGTGTGAGATTTTTTGTAGGAGATGGTTTGCACACGTCTTGTCAGTTGTTTATTAAAATACTGACTGAATTCTGAAAAATATTTTTTTCGAATTTTTGCTTACAGGCAGCGAAGGAGTTTGAAACTGAGTTAAAAAAGGAACCGGATGCCTCTATTGATCCTCCCGTTGAGAAGGCCAGAGAGATCGGTCAAGAAGAGAAGCAAGATGGGAGTGTCTCAAGCACAAAGGAGTCGTAGACACTGATGAAGCCACTAGCTAGGTTTTGTTATTATCTATGTTGCTCGGACTCTACAAAATGTCGATGAGTGCGTGTCGGATCCTTCAAAAGTAAAGCATTTTTGGAGGATCCGACATGGATACGACAATTGTTTTGAAGAGTCTGCGCAACATAAGTTATTATTCCAACATAGTCATTCTGGTATCATTTAGCTAGGTCCATATTGTGATTGTGACCGATAAGATAATCCCATCTTTGGTATTCACGTTGCTAGAATTCTATAAATTTGACCAAACCGACGGAGTAGAAGGCGTTAGAATGATGAAGCGCCCTTTGTCCTAAGAAGAAGGCGGCGAGCCGGCAATAAGATCGAGCTCAGTACACTGATGTGTAGGTTTTCTTTACGTTATGGCTTTTTGATTATGATGCATCATGAACGTGCCAATATTTTTTATCACGGTGAGCAGTGGTTAGCTATAAGGTAAAGAAACTGAATTTTAGGTTCTTTTTCATAAATTCATATATTATTCTCAAACCATTTGTGCTTCTAATAAATAAAAGAAGAAGATAAGATTGAAATTTGGTGACCAAACAACAGAAAGCACAAATGTAAATGTTGCAAGAGCTCACTGGCACACAAAACCACCTCTTGGCAGCGACGACGCATCACATAGAAAATAACGCAATTTCTTTTCGCAATACTGGACCCTCTTTGAAAGCAAATACAAGTATCACCTACCCAAAGATATTCGAAAAGCAGCAAAAGAAAGAAAGAAGACAAATTGCTGAAAACCTCCTCTCCGTTTCTTTTTCCTCCTTTTAATCTTTAGCTTGCCCAATCAACTGTAGATATTGACAAAAAGATGATAGTTCCTGCATGAATTTTTATTTTTTATTTTTTTTAATGACCTTTCTCGCCTGGAATTACTAGCGAAAGAGATTTTATATGAGTTTCCCCTTTACCACTCATATTGTATCTATTAATTCCCCAACAAACTCGACAATTAATTATATAATGGTTGCATATAGTGTTTACACTTAAAAACGTATAATAATTAAATTTTTAAGTGGTTTTAAGGATATGCGAATTCGAAGGATATTACGGCAAGAAGGAGTATCAATTCGAAGGTAAGTAAGAAGGAACTTGAATAAATATGATAGCTTGGTAGTAGGTCGGATCGGCATGATAAGGGATGATTAGTTCTTTGGGTGTTTATGAGGTAATGAGTTGTTACTGGTGTTTCTTAGCAATTCTCTTGGAATTTGGTGGCATGCGTAGCTTGGTTGAGTTAGAAGGATTCAGTCCTAACGGTTTGGTGTTGTACAAATGGGATTCAGAGGGTTCTTGATGGTTTCTACCACAGTTAGAGATGTATATTTTCTACTGGCATGAGGGGCATGTGATGTATAGTGATTTTGCTTCTAGAAGGGATCAAATGGAACGTTCTTGGCTAGTGGGGTACGTAATTGCTTGTGGATCGGAAGGAATTATGAAGTTCTCATATTTATCATAGGATGACATGGATTAGGCGGCATGTTGTGTAGGGTAGAGATTTTCATGCGTGAGGTCACGAATCAGATATGGAAGGAAGGCCATAAATTCTTAGGCAACATGGGCAGTTCCAGATGACTAGGTAGATGATATCACTAATTGGTGTGACTGGATGTGGGTATACATTCAGAAAGGGCAATGTGTTTAGGGAAATGTGATGAGTTAAGGGTGCTTCATTGGTGTTACGACGCTCTCTTGTTGGATCGACTGCTGATATTCAAGGTGGCTTGGTGACACGGAAGAATTTTAGGGGTATCCCTCGTGGAGTGATTGAGTATTAGGGATGTGTTATATATTCGAGCGGTGGAGTGGAGATCAGATATGGTAATTTGTGCGCTTCATGGACTTTGAGACTAAGAGTTCCAATAAACAGATTATTTTGTGGTTGTGGACTGTGAGGGTGCGAGCAAAGCTAGTCGAATGTTAGTAAATGCCATGATTCAGTCATTGTGAACATTCAGAGAGTTATCTATCTGTGGTGAGTGACCAATGTTGATTTAGGGTTATTGATAGGCCAATATGGGGGTGTGTTCTACACCGGGTCGGAATTGTTGACTCCAAATTGCTATTGTTGAGAGATGTACCATTCGATTATTATTGAGTTTATTCATATTCTGGTGACTATGAGTTACCCTTCGGTGTTGCAAGGAGTAGTGATTGTTAGTTATATGCATTTATGGGTGAGAATTTATTTGGGCTTTATAGCGGGATTTGAGTAAGGTAAGTAATTAGGTATTGCGAGGTTGAGACGTATTGGTGATGTTCTGTTTGATTCGTGTGGCATGGTATCGTCTGTTTCCCCCGTGGTTATGGCAATGCACTGGGAGTATTTGATGTCGAATTGTGCATGGTTATCGATATTGAGAAAGGTGGCTTGAAGTATTTCATGTGGACCAGCATTTGGATGGGATCACGCATTGTAGCGGAGTTATGTAGAGGTATGATCCTTCATGTCAGATTTGTGTGTCTTGATTTTACAATGCGTGATAGGCTCATAGCATGATGTTGATATGGTACTTGCTAATGGCAGGATAGTCCTCTCGTGTGAATCGTTTCTATGATTTGAGTTCGTGGGATGTTGCTATTGAGTGCCCGAGTTGCACAGCTTATGGCTTTGGATTGTACTGATGCGTCATGTCATCAGGGTGATCGTGTTGGATGAGGAAAGGTCATTGGGCCTAGAATGAATACTACCAGAGTTGACTGCAGCATGGTTGGAAGGATGATATCGGCAGTATATGAAAGTGTTAGAGCGAGGCATTTCTTGATAAGAGGCTATGTACCAATATTGGGTTGTTTTGAGCAGTTATTGTGGTTAAGAGTTATCTCTATGAGTGTTCGAGTCATGTGTTATATTATGTGATTACATCTTGGGTTGCGGATATGGCTTGATACAGCGTGTTCAAACTATTTCAGCTTATAGTTGTGGAATTTTGATCTCATAAATTATTTCAGAAGTAGAAATTTGGTTCTAAGGTTTATGGGTCAGGATGGATTTCGAACCTTTAGCTATGTTGTGCTATTGGACCTACATGGGATAGGGTGACGTGGGATCACCCCGGGTATGTGCATGGTAGGTTACACAGTAATTTTTGGCGGTTTTTGGAACAACTCTGGGCACGTTCGAGGACGAACGTATGTTTAAATGGGGGAGAATGTAACAACCCGGTCGGTTGTTCCGAGAGTTTAGCCCCGTTTCCCTTATGTATGTTTTCATTTTGTGTGGTTCAGCTCTTGTGTGTTTTGTTGGGTTGGTTGGTTCGGGTTCAGAGTGGTCGTGGTGAGAAATGAGACACTTAGTCTCTTAAGTTGGCCTTATGGTTAGAAAAGTCAACCAGAAGTTGACTTTTTGGTAAACAACCTCGGAATGCGGATTTTATGGTTCAGATAGTTTTGTTAGGTGGTTTGGGACTTAGGAGTGAGTTCGGAATGTGGTTTTGATGTCCGATGTAGAATTGGGTTTGAATTGGCGAAAGTTAGTTTTTGGCGATTTTCGATCGGCAGTGAAAAATAGGCTATTGGGGCCGGAATGGAATTCTGGAAGTTGGAGAAGGTTCGTAATGTCATTTTGGATATGTGTGCAAATTTTCAGGTCAATCGGATGTGTTTTGGATGGTTTCGGCATCTTTGGTGAAATTTAGAAATCTCAAAGTTCATAGTCTTTAATTTAATGTGAATTTGGTGTTTATTCGTTGTTTTGGGAGTTCCGAGGGTTCGACGAAGTCCGGGTAATCATTTATGACTTGTTTTTGTTTTTGGTTGTGGTCCCGAAGAGCTCGAGTTGTACTCAGATGGTCGTCAGAAGGTTTTAAGTTGGAAAATGCAGCAAAAAATGCTGCTGGTGTTATTGCACCTGCGGAAGGAAGATCGCAGGCGCGAGATCCGCAGGTGCGAGGACCATGCGCAGGTGCGGAGTTTGGCAGCTCGTAAAGGGGTTGCAGGTGTGGATGGGTGGTCGCACCTGCAGAAGCGCAGGTGCGAATAGGTAGTCGCAGGTGCGGAAAATAGAGACTTAAGTCAAGTGCGCAGGTGCGCACCTGGGATCGCAGGTGCGGGTCCATATGTGCGCATAAGTGGCCGCAGGTGTGGGACCACTGTCCAGAAGAGTATAAATTCATGCCTTCGCAATTTTTAGAATTTTTCTTCAATATTTCATCCGGGATTAAGCTTTAGGAGAGGGTTTTGAAGGAGGAAATCAAGAGGACTTTTTGAGGTAAGATATTTTAACCTAAAACTTGTTTCTATGTGATTTTTGGACTGAGATAGGGTGAAATTTAGGGAAAAGTCGGTGTGTAAATTGGGGGTAAGGGCTTGGATAATTGGAGACTTTGATTGAGTAGTTGAAGGGGCAATTGTGGTCCGATTTTAATGTTCTTGGTATGTATAGAATCGTGGGTGGATGAGGATTTCTGATTTTCTGACTTTTATTGAATTCCGAGACGTGGGTCCGGGAGTCGGGTTTGGCCAATTTCGGGAATTGTGCCTAATTTTGATAGCTTTCGCATGAGTTTCGTCTCCCTAGCGTATTTTGATGTTTTTAATCTGATTTTGATAGATTCAGAGCATTTGGGAGCCGACTCGAGGGGCAAGAGCATGGCAGAGTAGTTTTCGGACCGTTTTAAGGTATGTAACGATTGTAACACTAGACTTGAGAGTATGAAACCCCGATATTTTATATTGTTTTGGTAAATGAGGTGACACACATGCTAGGTGACGAGCGTGTGGGCGTGCACCGATAGGGATTGTGACTTGGTCTGTCCCGTAGCGACTATTAAGCTATGTATTCGATTTGAAACCTTACGATAACCTGTATTTTAGAAATTTATACTTGTTTATGGGTTGTAAGCCATGTTTGGGGCCTTGTGCCGACCTGTTTAGACCCTCAGGAGTATTTTTACACTATCCTGATAGAACATCTGTGAACTTAGTCATGTTTACCACTTGTTGTTATTTTCACTGTTATCACACTGTTTTGAAACTCTGAGAAGTATTTTGGGCTGAGTCTTGTGAGTTGAGATGAATTGCCCGAGTGGCTAGTGAGGATGACTCAGTGAGGTCGAGAGCCGAGTATGTGAGGATAGTTATGGATCGGGCTGCACGCCGCAATAATATATATTATATGGATCGGGCTGCATGCCGCAGCAATATATATTATATATGGATCAGGCTGCACGCCGCAACAATATATATTATATATATTGGATCGGGCTGCACGCCGCAGCAATATAGTGGTTGGGCTGTAGGATCCCCTCCAGGAGTCTGTACACCCTCAGTGAGCGCAGTCGACTAGTATGGATCGGACTGCACGCCGCAGCGGGTTACTAGTATGGACCGGGATGCACGCCGCAGCGAGTTACTATTATGGATCGGGCTGCACACCGCAACAAGTTATTATATGGATCGGGCTGAGAGTAGAGTCACGAGTGGCTGAGAGGCTTTCCCGATAGGCTTTATTTGTGAGTGACACTGTTCCCGAGTGGCTGATATTTTTATGAAACTAGTGTTTTCACTTTTCTTTACACTGAGCCTCTTGATAAATGTTGACTAATGTTTTATACAAGTTTAAACGGAAAACAAAATTGGAGTTTTGTGAAATCTTTGGTAAATGTGGACTCTTGACTTGATCTATTACCTTTACTGGTACTTATTTTTATGAAACTATAAACTTTAAATGCTCGTCACTGCAGTTGAGTTTTTAGTTACTTTGGTTACTTACTGAGTTGGCGTACTCACGTTACTCCCTGCACCTTGTGTGCAGATTCAGGTACCGGGGTAGAGTGATAGTTGAGTTACCCTATTTGGAGCATTGTTCGGAGATTGTGCGATAGCTTCTCGGCGTCCGCAGCCTACTCTTTCTCCTTCCTACTCTGACATTTTACTTTACTTCCCAAACTTGTTGTGGTAGAGGATTTGTATTAGACTGTATCACCTCTTAGATGCTCATGACAGTTGACTCCAGATGTTGGGACTGTGTTTAGATGTTCTAATCATTTTTATTGTTTTGAAATGCTTAAGAAACATAATTAATATGGAAAGTTCGGATATTTGATGTATTAAATGGAAAATCATTATGTTATTTTCAGTGAATTAGCTAGCCTAGTTTCACGATAGGCGCCATCACGACCAGTTTAGATTTGGGGTCGTGACAAGTTGGTATCAGAGCCTAGGTTACATAGGACTCACCGGTCATGAGCAGGTTTAGTAGAGTCTTGAGGATCGGTACGGAGAAGTCTGTACTTATCTTAGAGAGGCTACAAAACCCTTAGGAAAAATCACACATTCTTGAATTCTTGTCGTGCGAATCCATTTCTTCGGCCAAAAACGTAACTCTTGAAATTCCTTTCATGTATTCGAATGCGCCCGCGAGCGCTCAGTATCAGCTGTGCGTCGACGGCTTGTGACTTCCATGGATGAGATGTGATTTTAGCATGTTGATAATGGGCCAGTCTGGAGGACTTGCGGCCGGATTCCGTCTGTGGATTGAGTGCTGAGATTTTGTTGTGTGAGTACATGTATTTGGGGACTTATATGTCCGTTGGTGTCCTTATTGATGGGACTTTGTGACTGGATGTCTATGTGGTGAGTATGATTTTAGGGTGATATGTGTTCATATTGTATGATTGTGACAAAAAGGGATGGGCCGGATATGTAGCAAGAACTATTGAGTGTTTGACTTATGTCTGGATTTGGCACATGGCCTCGAGTCGTGAGTGTATGGGAAGACCTCTTATGTTGTTCAGTTGTGGAGTGAAGCGGATTCTTCTGTTGTGTTATGAGTTCCTGTTGATGTCTTTTGGGCTGATCATTGCCCCAGTAGCGTTCATGTATTTGATTAACGATGTATTCCAGCCGTATTAGCACGCCTTTGTTATTGTATTCATTGATGGCACCCTGGCGTATACCGGTAGCCATGGGTAGCATACTCAGTATTTGAGGACGGTATCATAGAGATTGATGGAGGAGAAGCTTTATGCAAAGTTCTCCAATTATGAATTTTTGGGCTCAGTTCAGTAGCATTCTTGGGACACGTGGTGTCCAGTGAGGGTATTCAGGTGGTCAGACGAGTGTGGATAGAGCTTCCAGAAGCTCAAGATTTCTTTGACCACCACTCCAATGTTCGTTCTGCCATCAGCTTCATGTTCTTATACCGCGTATTGTGATGCCTCGAGGGTAGGCATTGTTTGTTGTTAGATGCAGAAGTTTAAAGTGAATGCATAATAGCTATGAGTTTCGGAAGGGTATAGATAGAGATCAGTTTGAGGCTAAGTAGGCGGGGCTATTTCCCACGGGGTGTCCTGAGGTTGTGTGATCCTTATGGTTTTTTGTAGCAAGTTCTCTTTTACCAGTAGTTGGTATATGTTGCAATTTGAGTTTAGATCACTTATGGGAGTTGGCATGACTATTGCAATGGTGAATGCGAGATTTGCATACACCTTGAGGTGTTAGATGGTTTGGGTCATATGAGCTTATAAAGGATTTAGTTGAAC
This sequence comes from Nicotiana knightiana, assembly GCA_005239525.1. Classification (NCBI taxonomy): domain Eukaryota; kingdom Viridiplantae; phylum Streptophyta; class Magnoliopsida; order Solanales; family Solanaceae; genus Nicotiana; species Nicotiana knightiana. Next base: position 15,220 of record MDKJ01065571.1, read on the forward strand.
CTCACTATAGTATGGTGGCAATGGTAGCGTATGGGCATTGTGAGTTATTATTTGTCTTGATCTTTGGCTTTGAGCCAAGTGGGGGAGTCCGTTAATGATAAGTTGATTACACGATTATGTGTTGTATTAGTTTTGGTTCGAGGTATATTGGTGAATCAGTTATGACCTGCAGATGTGGGGTCTGGGAATGACTCGAGTAATAGAAATTTCTTCGATGTAGGTTGTAATGTACTCTATGGGGTAAATGGATTCTATTGAATGATTGAGTGGTAATTGTAAAAGGTGTAGTGTGTGCAGTGTATGAATTTGCTTGTTGCTTCAAGTGAGTGGATTACTTTCCTAGTATGTTAGTGTGCAAACGGGTCAAGTAGATTCTGTCTACTTGGTCAGTGTAATTGAGATTTATGTCGGAGGGTGTCAAGACTTGTGGCATTTCTACCTTATCATGGATTATGCATATCAGTATCAGGAAGGTGAAGGTAATGACTTTAAATTCGCAGGAAGTCTCTTTAGGGTAAGTATTTCTAATGTGGTGTATTTGAGAGAGTATTCGGCGGCTTATGAGCCTTAGAAAGTATATTTTTTTTTGTTTATGCTCTGGCTTCGTGCGGTGAGTCTGGATTGAGAATTGCAATATTACGGCAAGAAGGAGTATTAATTTGAAGGTAAGTCAGAAGGAACTTGAATAAATAGGATAACTTGGTAGTAGGTTGGATCGGCATGATAAGGGAAATGATTAGTTCTTTGGGTGTTTATGAGGTAATGAGTTGTTACAGGTGTTTCTTAGCAATTTTCTTTGAATTTTGTGGCATGTGTAGCTTGGTTGAGTTAGAAGGATTCAGTCCTAATGGTTTGGTGTTGTACAAATGGGATTCAGAGGGTTCTTGATGGTTTCTACCACGGTTAGAGATGTATATTTTCTACTGGTGTGAGGGGCATGTGATGTATAGTGATTTTTCTTCTAGATGGGATCAAATGGAAAATTCTTGGCTAGTGGGGTACATAATTATGAAGTTCTCATATTTATCATAGGATGGCATGGTGTAGGCGGCATATTGTGTAGGGTTTAGATTTTCCTGCATGAGGTCACGAATCAGATATGGAAGGAAGGCCACAAATTCTTAGGCAGCATGGGCAGTTCCAAATGACTAGGTAGATGATATCACTAGTTGGTATGACTGGATGAGGGTATACATTTAGAAAGGGTAATGTGTTAAGGGAAATGTGATGAGTTAAGGGTGCTTCATTGGTGTTACGACGCTCTCTTGTTGGATCCACTGCTAATATTCGAGGTTGCTTGGTCACACGAAGAATTTTAGGGGTATCCCTCGTGGAGTGATTTAGTATTAGGGATGTGTTATATATTCGAGCGGTGGAGTGGAGATCAGATATGGTAATTTGTGCGCTTCATGGATTTTGAGACTGAGTGTTCTAATAAACAGATTATTTTGTGGTTGTGGACCGTGAGGGTGCGAGCAAAGCTAGTCAGATGTTAGTAAATGCCATGATTCAGTCATTGTGAACCTTCAGAGAGTTATCTATCTGTGGTGAGTGACCAAAATTTATTTAGGGTTATTGGTAGGCCAATATGGGTGTATGTTCTGCACCGGTCAGAATTATTGACTCCAAATTGCTATTGTTGAGGGATGTACCATTCAATTATTATTGAGTTTATTCATATTCTGGTGATCTATGAGTTACCCTTCGGTGTTGCGAGGATTGGTGATTGTTAGTTATATGCATTTATGGTGCGAGTTTATTTGGGCTTTATAGCGGGATTTGAGTAAGGTAAGTAACTGGGTATTACGAGGTTGAGACGTATTGGTTATGTTCTTTCTGATTCGTGTGGCATGGTATCGTCTGTTTCCCCCGTGGTTATGGCAATGCACTGGGAGTACTTGATGTTGAATTGCGCATGGTTATCGATTTTGATCAAGTTGGCTTGAAGTATTTCATGGGTACAAGCGTTTGGATGGGATCACAAATTGTAGTGGAGTTATGTAGAGGTATGATCCTTAGTGTCAGATTCGTGTGTCTTGGTTTTACGATGCGTGCCAGGCTCTTAGCATGCTGTTGAGATGGTACTTGCTAATGGCAGGATAGTCCTCTCGTGTGAATCTTTTCTATGATTTGAGTTTGTGGGATGTTGCTATTGAGTGCCCGAGTTGCACAGGTTATGAATTTGGATTGTACTGATGCGTCATGTCATCAAAGTGGTCATGTTGGATGGGGAAAGGTCATTGGGCCTAGAATGAATACTACTAGAGTTGACTACATCATGGTTGGAAGGATGATATCGACAGTATATGAAAGTGTTAGAGCGAGGCATTTCTTGATAAGAGGCAATGTATCGGTATTGGATTGTTTTGAGCAGTTATTGTGGTTAAGAGTTATCGCTATGAGTGTTCGAGTCATGTGGTATATTATGTGGTTACATCTTGGGTTGCAGATATGGCTTGATACAACGTTTTCAGACTATTTCAGCTTATAGTTGTGGAATTTTGATCTCGTAAATTATTTCAGAAGTGGAAATTTGGTTCTAAGGTTTAGGGATCAGGATGGATTTCGAAATTTCAGCTATGTTGTGCTATTGAACCTACATGGGATAGGGTGACATGGGATCATGATGCGTGGCTAGAATTCATGATTTTAAGCATTATATACCTTGCATTTTATGTGCTTTAATGATAAAAATACACGTCGTATGTGCGTAATGGGGTTTATTTTATGTGTAGGTGAATTGGAAACGGAAGCCGAGCTAAATGGGAGCATAAACATCGAAAATACGCTCAAGAGTCGAAAAGGAGTGATCTGGGACTACCCTGGCGTTAGCCAGGCATTAGCCTGCTAAAGCCAGCCCTACCCTGGCGTTAGCCAGGACTTAGCCTGCTAACGCTAGCCCTGCCCTGGCGTTAGCCAGGCCTTAGCCTTCTAACGCCAGGGGTCCTTTGTCCGGTCAATTCCGAGTTTGAAGATTTTAAGTGTTTCCCGGTTGGAATAGAAGTCTCCTACACGTTTAGGGTTTATCCTAAACATATAAATAGACCCAAAAACATAACATTGAGGGGGACTTTATTGATCATTGAAGGGGATTTTATTGATCATTGAAGGGGATTGAAAGATTGAAGTGGAGGAACACACACCACACTTGGAAAAGGCTTCTACTTAGTTTTTTTTCTCTTCTCTTCTTTTAGTTTCATAGTTTATTAGTTCTAGAGTTTTGGGTGCTACATGAACGTTGTAGTTGAAGCTTGAATTATTCTTATTGTTTTATCTTAATTGGTTTGTTTATTCAATCTTGCGCTTAATTATTTAATTGCTTGATCACCAATTGAATACTATCTACGAATCTAGGGTTGAACTCGGGAGAGGGAATTCTAGATTGCATATAAGATTGGGTAGAGCAAGATCTTAACCCTTCAGGGGAGCGGATTTGCGGTTAGGATAGGAATATACCTAATCGCCTTGCTTGGTTATTATACGGGAATTATTAATGCGTTCTTGTTAATCCTGATTCCATAGGAATATAGGCGTTAGGTTAGCTTGAATAGGCGAGTTGTACTTCGGGAGAAGGCTACGAGCAATATTAACCTCGTCAATCAATAAACCTGATTAGAAGATTTAGGTCGAAAACTCAACGTGATTGTTTAACAACCCATAACTCTAGAATATCAATTTACCTTGAATTCATCTTTAAGTTAGTTGTCTATTTAATCTTTTGATTTACTATTTTAGATTAATTCTAGTTAAATATTTGTTTGAGTTTAGTTTAGTGGATAGTTAATCACAAGTCCCTGTGGGTACGATATCTGGACTTCAATTCCTATATTACTTGTCGACCACGTACACTTGCGTGTGCATTGGGAAATCAACCAACAAGTTTTTGGCGCCGTTGCCGGGGACTTAGAAATTAACTATCCTACTAGATTGACTCTTTACTTTTTTTTTTTTTTATTTATATTTTAATTTTACTTGATCATCTTTCTTGACATGGCATCGTGGAATGATAATTGGTCGAATAGTGAGTACTCTTATTATGATGATCCTTGTCCGTATTGTGGAGGACCACACATGTACCAATATTGTCCATCTCAAACTAATGTGTGGAATTTTTGTAATGAATGTGGTTGTCAAGATGGCCATTGGGATGGTTGTCCTAATTCTTATTATCCTTCTCAGAGCTTTTATTGTAATGTTCCTAACAATGTTAATGAATTTGATAGAAGCAAGGAAGTGGAGGATATGGAAAGTATGGCTCCTATTATGGACTTGATGAAACAATTAGCGGAGCAACAGAATATGATAGCCGAGCAACATGCTCTTGATGACCTAGCTATAAAAAGACTCCAGGCTACAGTGGATGAGTTAAAGGCCAATTTACAAGCTGTACCCCAAACCGACGAAGATAGCGAGTTCCCACCAGAAGATAATTCTGAAGAAGCTGATATAATGAGCCAATCTTGGCTAGAGGAACAAGCTACAATAATAAATTTTCATGAGTTTCTTCGTGATGGTCTTTCAATTATGACAGAGCAGCTGATTGAAGGAAGAACTGAGCTCAGGCAAGAGATAGATCAATTTGGCTCAGATATTCATGACCTGCAGGCTCAATTAAATAGAAAGGTTGAGGTGTCTGATACCTTACCATCAATAGTTGTGGATACTGGCCAGCTTGTGGAGCTGAAAGAGGAAATCCAAATATTCGACCAAATGATTAATGATGTCAAGGATGATGAAGAGTATAAAAGAGAGGATGTCAAAAATAATGCAGTTTTAGAATTGGAGCGTATTGGACCTCATTCTAAACACTTTTCAACATTGTGTTTGGTTGGTGACATGGGAATTGATCCAGTCGAGCATATAGAGGATTCAATGGAAGAGGAACAAAGTGTTTATATTCTGAAATTTGTGATACCAAGGAGACAAAATGACATCCCTTACCTAAGTGCCAAGTAGTGCAAGATGCGATACCTACGGTTTGGTTCCTTCATTTTTATACCACCACCCCAT
>ML381547.1:0-14995 GCA_005239525.1 Nicotiana knightiana
CTTCAAAGTTGGGTGGAGCATCCATTAGAGATCCTTTCTAGGTGTTAACCTTTTAGAAAGAACTTGCTCTTATATCAATTGATATAAACTAAGCGTCCACCAAACTGTATAGAGAACAAGGTTCTCTATCAGTTCCCACCGTAAGTAACAGACTGTAAAACCAAACAGTAAGGCAACCTGGTCCTCTTCCATTCCCCTAAAAAATACAATGAGACAGCAAGTAGAAAAGACGCTGGATTTTTACGTGGAAAAATTCCAACACAAGGGGACAAAAACCACGACCTACACTGGTAGGATTTCAACTTTACTAACTTGTAATCTCAACTATTACAAGCCACTTTATAATGACTCTCTTACAAAGACTTCAACAGACTAACTTGCAATACACTTATTATAAGCCATTTTGTTACTCACTAGTTACAAAGACTTTAACTTATGACTACACTAGTCACAACATAAACACGGATGGTTTATGATTTTGAGTTTCCTAAAACAAAGCTTCTAAGAAATAAAGATAGGAGTTACAATGAAGAACAAAACAAAATATTACAACTCAACTAAGGACACACATATACTCATGGTGGAACTGGTCCGTAGTGGAGTTGTCTTCTTGTTCTTGACACACTTGAGCCTTCAACAATGCAGCAGATCTTCAAGGCTATGAAGAATGTAGTAAATGCCCAAGTGATATCTTGTTTGTCTTCAAACAAGATATTATATCTCAAAGACATCACAAGAATGATGTCCATACTTAGTTGGTACACTCTACAACCAATAGGAAGTGACTACTACATTGTTTCTGCACTGTAGCGTGTACAGTTGCAGGCAGTCACTTTCTGCCACTGCTTTTCAGCTGTAGAGTTGACTTGTACTTTTGTTTGGGGAATGTCAAGGGATCAGGTCCCTAATCTGTTCCTTGTGAGTTCAAATGTGCACTGCCCAGATTTCTTCATGCACTGTGCAGGAAGTCACTTTCTGTCATTGTTTTCCATCTGTAAAGTTGACTTGTACTTCTGTCAGGGGAATGCCAAGGGATCAGGTCCCTAGCATGTTCCTTGTGAGCTGTACACTGCCCAAATTTCTTGTGAGTCTATGCTGACTGGTTGTGTTGGTTACGCATCAGGTCCTTTATCTGGTTCTTTACATAAAAGTTTGTTAGATCATCAAAACAAAATACTAACCCTCAGTGGCAAACACTTGTAGAAGGGTGTATGATGTTTCAAGTAGTTAAATGACTGAAAATGCTAAAACAAAGCCTGAAGGACTTGAACAAGAAGTACTTGAAAGACATTTGAGGCAGAGGCAACAAAAGATAGAAAAGAAATTCTCTTGGCACAATTGTCATTGCAAGACAATCCCTTGGACCAGAGATTCCAAGAACAGGAAAGGGAATGTTACCTCAAGTTTAGGAGATCATCATACTTGGCATAAATATATTTGCAACAAAGTAGCAAGGCAAGCTGGATCAAACTAGGAGATGACAATAAGAAGTATTTCTATGCAGTCATCAAGCATAGAAAACTTCGACAATCAATAGTTCAACTGAAGGACAAAGAAAGTAGACTCTACACAGAACCTGAGAGAATAGCCAACATATTTGTAGAATTCTATCAAGACTTGTTGGGAGGAAAGGTGAGCAAAGAACTAAGTCATTTAGCAACTTCCTACATAATGGAAATATCTTGTCAGTGGATCAAAAACTAGAACTGGTGAAGGAATATACTGGGAAGGAGGTGAAGAAGGCAATGTTCAGTATTGACATCAACAAGAGCCCGGGGCCTGATGGTTATGGGAGTGATTTCTTTAGAAAAGCATGGAACATAGTAAGGGGAGATGTAACAAAGGTAGTCTTGTAGTTTTTGAGAGATGACAGACTACTAAAGAAACTTAATGCAACTATGATTGCCCTGATTCCTAAAGTCGATGATCCTCAGTTGGCCAGTCGGCTCAGGCCTACCTCTTGCTGTAACGTGATCTACAATTGCATTTCAAAAATGTTATGCACTAGATTAAAGAAAGTATTACCACACCTAGTAACTGATATACAAGCTGCATTTGTGGAGGGGAGATCTTTAATTCACAATGTCTTAATTTTTCATGATATACTTAGATGCCTCATGAAGATTGACCTGAAAAAAGCTTATGACATGGTTAGCTGGGATTTCATACAAGAAGCTCTGTTTGGGTATGGCTTCCCATGTTCTTTTGTTCAGTTAGTTATGACATGCATAACCTCTACTAAGTTTTTTATGAAGGTGAATGATGAAGGACATGGTTACTTTGAAGGAAGGAGAGGATTGAGGCAAGGGGATCCAATTTCTCCTTTACCATTTGTTCTAATGACGGAATACTTATTGAGAACCATGAAGAGAATGAGTGGCCTCCCTAATTTCAAATTTCATTAAACGTGTAAGGGACTCAAACTCACTCATCTGGTATTTGCAGATGATCTTAAGATCATCTGCAAAGGGGATAAAAGGTTTATTCAAAGAGTCATGAAAGTACTGAATCATTTCAGCAGTGTCACTAGATTGGTTGCAAATGCAGACAAGTCAAACATATTCTTGGCAGGGCTAACAAGTGAAATGCAGGAGGAGATCATTGCAATGACAAAGTTTGTACCAGGAACATCCCCTATAAGGTACGGGGGTTGCCTTTGTCTTCAAAGAAGTGGAGCAAGATGGAATGTCAGCAGTTATTAGACAAAAATACAGAAAGGATCACAAATTCTTACTCTAAGGCATTTGTCTTATGCAAGAAGGTTACAAATTATTAATGTTGTCTTGTTTTCAATATATAACTTCTGGGGAGCAGTCATTCTCCCACAAAGTGTGATCAAAGCAGTTGACAAAAGATGTAGGGACTACTTATGGGGCACATAATAGGAACACAGGAAGGTAGCATTGGTGTCTTGGGAGAAGGTGTGTAAACAAAAAATGTATGGAGGATTGAACATAAAGGGATACAACAATTAGAGCACAACCTCAGTGGGAAAACTACTCTAGCAGTTAATGAGAAAAGGATTCACTTTAGGTGAGGTGGGTGCATGGCATATACGTAAAGAAAAATGATACCATTTGGAACCATAGCCCTCCAATGGATAGCAGCTGGTATTGGAGGACGTCGTTCCCGTCCCTTGTGGTGCTTTTTCAACCCCTTGCTTTGACTTGGTAAATTTCATCTGGATTCGCTCCAATTCCAAGAGATACCGCATTATCTGCATCACCAGTTCTAGGCGTATACTATGTTCCAGAGCCTTTAGTTTAGTTGCAGAGCTAGAAGCTACTATATATAGATAGTGCCCGATTTCTATATCCTGCCTGCGNTGGGACAATGGTACTAGAGTGGTAAATACACTCTCATACCTAATGGACAGTATTCATCAACTCAGAGCTATAATGCACGGGTGACTGAACTAGTTAGATGTAAAGTTGTTGATCTAGTGTGAACCAAAGTAATGCAGCCAAAGCATAGGTTCATTCCCAGACTTGAAGGAATTCTACACTGATGACAAATAAACAAGGCGAGATGGGATCTCTTTGTCTCAATCCATTCCCAGACTTGAAGGAATCATGTCTCTAACTATTACAATGATAGATTACCATTTTCCTGAGATATATATGTAGATCAAATTTACCCAATACTCCGAAAATCCCAACTTTGTCATTATCAGGTAGAGATATGTCCAGGCAACTCTGTCATATGCCTTGACCATATCAAGTTTCATAACTATATTTTTCTACTCCTTTAATTTCCAAATACCACTTATGATTTCCTATGTCAAAAAAAAAATCAGACTTCTTTTATGATGTAATCACAATTTAAATGTTTTCTCCAGTTTGGAGTGATCATTTGATCAGTTCAGTTAAGCCCATCAATTTTGTGAATCATGTTTTTCGAGTGAAATTTATAAATAAAAAAGAAAATCTTGGAATAACGTCTTTTTGGCTATTTTGTTTTATTTGGCTAAATATAATGATAATCTAATCAAATTATTTTTACATATTTGGCTAAAAAAATAAGGAGTACACCGTTAGAACAAATAACCATTGCATCTAAAGAAGAAACAAAAAAGAAATACGCAGTTGGAACTCTATTATTTTGGCTAAGAATAATGAAATTTCAACCAAATATTTTATAAATTTCATCCAAAAAGAATAAATACATAATTAAAACAAATAGCCATTGCATGAAAAAAAGAACACCCAGTTTCTTTTTTCCTTCTCTAGAAACTACATTGATTGAATGCCACTACGTTGGCTAAACCTTCTTTTATTTGGCTAAAAACAGAATTTTAACTAAGCTTTAGAAATTGACCCGAAAATTACACAATTGAAATAAATAGGTATTATATCTAAGAGGAAAAAAAGTATAATGTTAGTTACATGTTTAATTCGAGTCGTGACACGGGGCAATTGAATGGTGATAAATGATGAAAAATTCATATTTTTATGTATATTTGCATATTAATTCTTGTATGAGTTGCGAGAGTTTATGAGGTTTATAAAGTGAAATATGTTCATTATATGTTTCTTATGTGTGAGAGCGAGCTTGGATGATAAATGATGAAAATATGACAATTTGACATAAAAAAAGAAGAGATGGAAAGAATTGGGAGCTCGTACAATCTCGTACGGGGCACGAAAATGGACGCAAAAAAGGAGAAAACTGAAGGCACAAAACAACAAAGTGAAGAGAAGGCACGGATCGCTTCGCGACCAAGAAAAATTTCACAAGCTAAATCCGCGTTCATGGGCGCGCGACGCACGAAGGAAAACGCGCCCTCCAGTTCTCCTATCCGATTTTGGATTGCCTTGGACGACCCTAAACCCTACCTAGGTCATATAAATACATCCTAAAATGTCATTTTGAAGGGGGAGACGCAATTTTGGAGGATGAGACACTACTTTAGGGTTACACAGCATCTTTGGAGGTAAGAACACACTTGGAGCAAAAAGAAGGATTCAACTCCATGTTTTTCCCTCTTTCTTCTTCTATTTCCATTATTGGTTATGAATTCTAGTATTGTAGTTTTGTATACTATTATGAATAGCTAATTTGTTATCTAGGATTTTGATGGAATCTTTTGGAGGATGAATTCTTGTTAAGTTTCAATATAATTTAGCTTTTGAATTTCTTTACTTGTTCAACTACATGCTTATTTCTGTTGATTGAATGGCCATCAAATTGACTGTGCCTATTTATTATGTATTGCTTGGGAAAGAGTACATATTTAGGTAGTTGTTGAATAACGTCACTCCTAACGTATATGAGGAATCAATACGACAGGTTTAAAAGTAGGTTTAGGAATAACAAAGTCTTGATGTGGTCATACTGAGAGGTAAGATTGTGCCAGCTAGCGTAGTTCGGGAGAATATGTCTAGTAAATTGTTGTAGTTGCTAGGGAGAGAATTACGACACCTGAAGTGCTCATGATCAGTAGAGAATAATTAGGCGAAATTATAGGATACGTAGCGGGAAGGATTCCAACAATTGGGAAAATCATAACTTTAGACCTCTTTAATTTTGTCTCCAACCCTTAGTATATTTAGTTGTTAATTTACTATTTTAATTAGTTAGACATAAGAGTCTTAATCTTTATAACTTAGAAAATGTTCGAGCTTGTCCTCTTGGTGATAATGAACATATATAGCTAAACATTAGTTTTTTGTGGGATTCGACTCCAAACTCTTAGATCGGATTATATTTACAACAACAACTTATCCTTTTTAAGACTAGAATTAGGCATGATCATGTTGAAGTGCAAACCTGGAGTTTCAGTAGTTGTTGGTGTGGTTGTATTGTATTTGCTATAGTAAATTAAAAGAACTCCCATTTTTAAAAGGTAAATTACTTATACTAAATTTACACTATAAGTAAGTGTAACGGTAATCCATGGCCACTAACTTAAAATCTTAAATTCACTTATGTGCAGCTTGAGAATTCAAATAAGGAAAATTAAAAAAATATAAGAATGCCACACCTGATATTTGAAAATTTTATAATCTTAACAATTTTTAAATCTCATTAGCCATTGCATAGAATCTATTCAACAATATATATATATATATATATATACACAAAATTATTTTCAACAAAAGAGGATTCAATTAAACTCCTTGCGCCCATGTCTCCACCCGTGTCAATGTTGTTTATACACACACACAAAAAAAAAAAAAAAAAAAAAAAAAAGTTAGACCAAAATTTAACTAAGGATAAAGTTTCTCAATTTCGAATAATACAGGGACAAATTTGCTAAATGTATAAAGTCTCAAAGTTAAGATAAAGATGAAAAGTTAGATAGATTGACTATTGTATTAAATTCGTCGTAATATGACAATTGTCATACAACTGAAAGCCATTTAGCTTGTTATCTTACATTTTCATTAAAGTTTTAGTTGACAATTAAAATACTACCGGTGCCAACTTGCTTATGTTAAGGACCTGTTTGTCAATAAAAAACTTTCCTTTCATTTTTTTCGGAATTTTTTTTCAGAAACGTATTTATCCTTAAAAATTTGTAAGTTTTTAGAGATTTTTCGAAAATAAGTTTCAAAAACTAAAAAGTGATTTTGACCACTTCTTCAAGTTTTTTGGGAAAAACTTTCCAACTCACAAAGCTGCAAAAGAATTTCAAGTGAAAAGCAAGACTAAAGATAATTTCAAATTTTAAGTATCGTTTTTCAACTTAATTCCAATCGCAATTTTTATCTTCAAACGCCGCCTACTAATGATTTGTCACTTTTTTTAGATGGTTGACAAGTTAATGTGCATGATTGTTGAAAAGTGGACAGCATTTTTGGCGTTGGTATCCAGTATCGGCGTTGGGATCCAACTACATCCGAATTTGAGTTGGAAGCTCCATATTAGGGGTAAAGGATTCTCTAACAAAAGTAACTATATACTCAGAGACTCGAATACGAGACTTTTGGTTAAGGATAAAAGAGTATTTGCCACTCCATCACAAACCTATTTGGTATTTGGAATCAAGGGAGTAAGACACTAGCAAACTGTCAACCGCTAAAATAGTAGAGATATAAAGTATGCTCACACTTCAGGATTTTGGATATAGGACAGAATACTTCAGTTAATTTTGGATATAGGACAGAAAAACATACAAACTTCAAACTGAGAAAAACGAACAAGCCCTCTTGCAGTAATTTCATATTCTAATACTGACTTGCCCAAAACAAATGGAGGTAAATTTTCCACTCTACTCCTCGCAAGGAAGCGTGAGCACGGGATACTGCGTGTAAGCATAAACAATTGTAAGATCAAATTCATGATAAATTGTGTATATCATTTTGAACACTAGAAAAGGTTCCACCCCCAGTTTACGCTGCACATGCTGAACTCACAGTTCTTATTAGTTTCCGATCTAGATTTTAATCATTGAATAGTTAAATATGCAAGAGTATACATATGAACAAGGATACACATTCTATCTACCAAATTTTGAGCTTGTCTACCCCATCAGAACTCTTAAATCTCGGGTTAAAGTTGATAGCTCCCATCATCTTGCAAATTCAATTCAAACATCGGAGAATCTGAATCATCGAACTTGTCTACCACATTAAACATTCCACCCTCTCCATCACTATCAGCTGCTCTATGACTCTTATTCTTTATTCTAGACATCCCAGTTTCTGCTGAACTAAATTTTTCAGGGTGACCAAACATCTTCCTCCGATTTGTGTTCTTGCTGAACTTATTTTGCATGCCCTTGTGATTGTTGCCATCTATTGACACTTTATCGGAATCTTCCATATTCAAATAACCCTCTTTTCCTTCTCTATCGGATCCAGTTCTTAGTGTTCTTGAATTTCGCTCACGCCTATTACTCTTCATTCGCACCTTCCTATCACTTTCACTTTGGGAATCTGAACCCAAATTTGAAGAGTCATCAAAACCACCAATAGCATTCTCAATTTTTCCATAGGGTTTAATGCTGTGAACAACTCCTTTAGGGAAAAACCTTGCTGAGGGTAATCCATCTTCGGGCTTAAACAATTCTGGCCCATCTTTGTCAGACCACATATCAAACCCTCCAGGCTTTTGAAACCGATCAGCCAAGACGCTCAATTGCTCATCAGCACTCACAGAGAACAATGTAGGTGCCTTTTCAACCACTTCCCAAGGCCTCTCGAGCTCAGAGACAGCAGCTTTGAGCTCGGCCCGCTTCCTCATCTCATAGATTTGGCGTTCCCGAGCCAATCGAGCCTTAAGAAGCTGCTTTGCTTTCTTTGCTTGCATTCGTTTCCACTGCCACTTTGAGACGCCTCCTGGATAGGTTCTTGGGCCACCACCCATCCTAATTGTTGAGGATTTGTAAGGAACATTGGTTATTGAAGTGGTGGATAGATTAAGTGTACAGAATTTGGTTGAGAGGAAGAGTTGGGATGCCCCTGAAATTGTTTTGGATGAAGAGAGACTCTGATATGGTGCAACTAAGAATGGAGCTTGGAGAAGAGACATTTTCTTTTTTCCTGTAAACAAAATATTTTGCAGAACTTGAGTTGGATTTATGCAGCTAGCACATCGGAGAATTCAAATAAAACTTCATGGATCAACATGACATGGCTATGGCACGCCATCTAAAACTAAAACATGAAAAATAACAGAGTATATGTAAACAATAGATTATAACCAACAAACTGCTGTATCATTAGTTTAGAATTCTCAACTAATTCCATCACCTCCATCAAACATTGTAAAGTTACTTTGGTACACGAGTACATGACCATTCTAGTAATTATATCGGAAGACGATTTTCCACCCCGTTGATCACTCCTTTTCTTAATGACGTTGGTATCCAAGCTAGATTGCGTGCATCTTGACTTTTCACTGGGTAAAGAAATAGGATTTATACACTATCATCCTGTAGACATTATAACTTTCCATATATTCAATATAATTTTCAAAAGTGTACAAGTGTTGAAAGAGTGAAGTCTGGGGACATCGATTTAGATATGTTCATTGGCCTACGACTGATCTCATCGTCCGTTTTCCCCCTCTTTCCTATTCAAGACTTCTCCTCCCTAACGGCACACCTCAATCACCCGGAAATATCCACATCTGCGAATAGAAGCTGTGGAGGGAGATCACAACCAAGTAATAAGCAGGATAGACGGGGTGATTTCTCACTACAAAGAAAAAGGCTGAGGATTTGATCGAAATTCGGAGAGTGAAGAGAGGAAGGAACCCTCTTTTTAAGTCGTACTGCTCTTCTCTCAATCACTATTTGGTATTCGGAAGTAAAGCGAACTGCTGGCTGTGGCCGAAAAGAGAGGTTCTGTCTTTCTTCATTCAAGTAAGAAAAAGATGGGACACTCGCAGAGGATGGGTGTTAGACCACCCTTCACTCTATCTGGCTACGCCACTACTATCATCAATTGATCAATTAATCAACTATTTTTTATATCTTAAACTGGCTGTTGTTTGCTATATGAATTGTCTATCCCCATTTTTCTCTATTCAGACTCATTTCATTCCAGTACTAAATCTCTCCCCTAAAACAAACTAAGGGAGTACAATTCTCTAAACTGCACACTTATCGCATCGCTCACATACAAATACCTAATTAGAACTAAAGCTCCTGGCAAACAGCTGACCTACTGTAAGTGTAATAGTTTGTGTGTAGCAGAAGGGTTCTTTTAATTTTTTATTTTTTTTAGTATAATCTTCAATGTTCTTCTCACCAGACACTAATTAAACAAAATAGAAACGGCAACTTAGAAATATGAAAAATCGATAAAATTGTGAAAATTTCCATGGAAAGAGATAATCAAAATTGCGATTCTATCAAACAAAGAGAGGGAAAATTACAAAAGCAACACTGTAAAGAACAAAGCATATGCAAGAGAAATCAAATGCCAGAAAAATATACGAAAATGAAGTGAAGAATGGGAGATATTAAGCTCACTTGGAAAAGAACGCGCAAAAGAGCTGATAAATGAAAAGGCAGCGCTTTGATTCTCCGTTCGATAGCTGTCCGTCGCCGGTAGAAGCTACTGTTCCCTCATCTCTGTCTCTCCCTCGCGGACTGATATGGCCATTTGGGCCGCTGGAGTAGTCAAATTGTGGATTCGATCTTAATATTAGACTATAGTTAAACCGTTTTCCATTTTAACTTCATAAGCACCAGTGGTCTAGTGGTAGAATAGTACCCTGCCACGGTACAGACCCGGGTTCGATTCCCGGCTGGTGCATTCCTGTTTTTTTCCTTTGTTCTTTTTATCCTGCTATTTTTTTGTTGGTTTCAGAATAAATATGTTCGCTAAGCAGCCGCCAAACCAGTTAATAATTCAGAACCTTTGATATGAAAAAGGCAGGTGAAAAATAACTTAGCCCATAGTACACTTACAATAAGTTCAATATCTATAGAGCTAACAGAGAATCTTAAATGATTGAATATCGGAATTAGCGTCGAATTGAGCCAGATAAATGATACTCATACGGCAAAACACAACTATTATTATTTGACTCTTCTTTGTCCTTTCTTTTTCAATTTTAATTACTAATTTTTTTAAAAAAAAATTGATTGCGCGAGAAAATGATAATGAATATAATAGAAAATAACATAAAATAGTTAACTTTAAAGGTAGTAGAAGATGATCAAGTCCTCATCGATACAGTAAGAGCACAATAGTTTTCAAAAGTTCCTCTTAAGTGAATATATTCAGTTAGAATAAATGTCGAAACTATTAAGTATATCAAATAAAGCTCATAAATAAATGAAGAAGTAATAGACAATTCAAGTATCATTTGGTGCATAAATAGACAGTCCCGGGGAGTACGTCATCTTTTTCGACGGACGATCCCAGGTTTGTCAGTGTATAGGCCTCGCTGTTTTGCTCCCAGAGTCGATTCTTTGAAACGATGCAAAGTGGTTTGAAGTTTGTCTAGGTACCGTTGCATCCTGTCCTCTCGAACCTCAAAGCTCTCGTTTGCCTGATTTACTACCAGGAGGGAATCACATTTGCCTTCGACGATTTCCGCTCCCAGGCATTTGGCTAATTCGAGACCTGCAATCATAGCCTCATACTCGGCTTCATTGTTAGTCAACTTTATAATTTTTATAGATTGTCTAATCACGCCACCTGCAGGTGGCTTCAGAATTATGCCAAGCCCGGATCCAATCACGCTCGAGGCACCGTCGGTGAATAGGGTCCATACCCCCGATGATGTGGCCATTGTTAGTAGAAGCTCTTTTTCTACCTCGGGCACAAGGGCGGGCGTAAATTCGGCCACAAAGTCTGCCAAAATTTGGGACTTGATAGCCGTTCGGGGCTGATATTCGATATCGTACGCCCCGAGCTCGATGGCCTATTTGGCCAGCTAGCCTGACAATTCGGGTTTATGCAATATATTTCGAAGAGGATATGTTGTTAAAACACATATGGTGGCTTTGAAAATAAGGTTTCAATTTTCGAGATGCACTTATTAATGCAAGAGCTAATTTCTCTAAGTGTGGATACCTGGATTCAACATCTCCCAGTGTTCGACTTACATAGTAGACAAGGAATTGCGTACCTTGCTCATCTCGAACCAGCACGCCACTTACTGCTACCTCGGACACTGCTAAGTACAAGTATAGCGTTTCATCCTCCTTTGGGGTGTGGATCAAAGGCGGGCTTGAGAGATACTGTTTTAATTCCTCCAAGGCGCACTGGCACTCCGGAGTCCAATCAAAGTTGTTTTTCTTTATGAGTAGGGGAAAAAGTGATGGCTCCGATCTGATAACCTCGAGATGAATCAGCCTAGTGTCGCTATCCGTCCGATCAACCGTTGTACGACCTTTACGTTGTTCACTACCGTGATTTCTTCGATTGACTTGATTTTGTCGGGGTTGATTTCAATCCCCCTGTTTGACACCATGAAGCTAAAAATTTACCTGAACCTACGCCAAAGGCGCATTTCTCGGGGTTCAGCTTCATGTTGTAACTTCTAAGGATGTCGAAAGTTTCCTTCAAATGAGTCAAATGGTCTTCTGCGCGCAGAGACTTAACCAGCATGTCATCAATGTAAACTTCCATGGATTTGCCTATTTGATGTTCCAACATCCTATTAACTAGGCGCTGGTACGTGGCCCCTGCGTTTTTTAGCCCGAAGGGCATTACATTGTAGCAGTATGTGCCATACTTCATGATGAACGAAGTCGTTTCCCTGTCCTCGAGGTTCATTTGAATTTGATTATCCCCGGAGTAGGCGTCGAGAAAGATGAGAATCTCGTGGCCAACCGTGGCGTCGATCAATCGATCGATATTGGGCAGCGGGAATGAATCTTTCGGGCATACTTTATTTAAGTCCTTATAATCTACGCACATCCTTAATTTGTTCCCTTTTGGGGGGACCACTACTACATTGGCGAACCACTCGAGATGTTTTACTTCCCTGATGGACCCTATTTTGAGGAGTTTTGTTACCTCATCTTTAACGAACGTGTGCTTTACCTCGGACTGAGGCCTCTTTTTTTGCTTCACCGGTTTGAACCTAGGGTTGACACTTAGTCGATGGGTGGTTATTCCTGGGGAGATCCCTGTCATGTCTAAGTGGGACCAAGCAAAGCAATCAATGTTGTCAATAAGTAATTGAATGAGTTCTTTCCTGAGTTCGGGGGTTAACCCCGTTCCCAGGTATACCTTTCGATCTTGTAGGTGTTTCATCAAAACAGCTTGCTCCAGCTCTTCGACCGTCGATTTTGTTGCATCCGATTCTTCGGGGGCAACAAAGGTTCGAGGGGCGAGGAAATCTTCCTCGTCATCCTCGGGGACCTGTTTATATTCCGACCCCTCCGAGGTGAGATATATGGGCTCCGGCGCCACGTCGTGTACTGCGAACATTTCTTTTGCCCCATGCTGCTCACCATACACTGTTTTTATGCCATCTGTGGTTGGGAATTTCAACATCTGGTGGAGAGTCGACAGTACCACCCTGATGTCGTGTATCCATGGCCTTCCAAGCAGGAGGTTGTATCTCGTGTCTCCCTCGAGGACATGAAACCTGGTGCTCTGAACTGTACCGGATACATCGATTGGGAGGATGATTTCCCCCTTTGTCGTTTCGCTCTCCATGTTAAACCCTCTGAGGGCTCTAGAATCGGGTACGATTTGGTCAAGCAGCTTGAGCTGCTCCACTACCCCGAATCTGATTATATTGGCTGAGCTACCTGGATCCACGAGCACACACTTAATTTGAACGTTATTCAAGAGGAAAGAAATTACCAGCGCATCGTTATGTGGTTGGGACAAAGCTTCGACATCTTCCTCTCTAAACACAATAGTTCCTTTAGGTATAAAACTTTGAGTTCGTTCTTTCGTGATGGAGGGCACTTTGGCCTGTTTGAGTACGGGCTCTTGCGGTCTGTGATCTTCAGGATCGTTGTTTTCATGTGCGTTTACTGAGTTAGATATTTCCTGACCTAAAATTGCAGATTCTTGGACAAGAAAAAGTGTGAAGAACAACTTGTGTAACGAGCACTAAAACAATCACTATTATTTTTAGCCCCACGGTGGGTGCCAAATTGTTTACCTTGAAAATGGTAATTACAATTATATTTGATTATGTGGTTCTAAAAATATGTGATCTATTTTTACACTGATTTCTTAGGTAGTAGATGCTGAATATGAAGTGAGAAAAATGAAATAAGAGCGAAAGGAACGAAATTATGCAAACCGGGTAATGGGGGGACCAACCTCGAGGGTGGTCGGAAAGGACTCGAGGTCGAGCTTTAGAAGCTTGACTAGGGGCTATCAATAACAGTATAACAGTATTGAGTGCCTTAAGGATGGCCTATTTATGATCAATAATAAGCAATAAATGAAGAATAATTCAAGAACACAATAAATGAGAGGCAATAAATCAGTGAAGCAATTATAGAGAATGTTTTAGCTAAGGAGAAGAGGATGTTCTTGTTCTTGTATTCATTATCATATGTGTTATAAAGTGACAAGGGTCCCCTTTATATATGAGGGATAATCCCAACATGGTACATGCGTAATTAATGTAAAATGATATGGTTGGTACAACCATTTAATGCCACGATACCGGCTTGTACTATTTTGTGTACCTTGTCAGCTTTAACCACGTATGTACCCCTTGGGAATTCCCGCCTTTCCATGTTGGCCTTCGATATGTACTGCCTCGAGGTCGAGGATCTTCAATATGTATTGCCTCGAGGTCGAGGACCTCTAATATGCCCCTCGATACCAAAACTCGGGCCATCGAGCTTTCATTCTTATCGGAATGACCGTGAAATCGGGCTCTTCGATTTTAGCCGTATACAAATATATTTCCTGACTTTTGATGAGAAGTTGTGATAACTTTCTACAGAACATCTGGGTAACGTAACTTTGAGGAAGTTAATTACTTGTGCCCAACACCAGGTCTAGGACCCGAATGCAGATCATCAACTTCAACATCTTCAATATTAGTAATAGGTTTCTCAAAATCTCCATATTCATTATGGCCGATGCCAGGACTAGGCCTAAAATTATTCACCACAACTAAAGAGTTTTTACGACTTTGCACCATACAATTTATCTACAACTTTCACACATTATTTCTACCCAATTAAATACAACTACAATAACATACAACTTAAATACAAATTTTATACAATATGTCTTTTGTATATTTTGTATCTGATTTATACATAGTAAAAATAAATTTCTTACAACTAATTATATATTAAACAACTTATATTCAACTTATCTATAATTTTCATAAATTATTTCTACTAAGTTATATACAACTACAATATCATACAACTTAAATATAATTTGTATACAATATTTTTCAACTTTCATACAATAGTTAAATAAAATATATATATATATATATATATATATATATATATATATATAAACAACAGAATACAATTTTTCTACAATTATACTATAATTTCGTAACTATAATGTATATCATGTCTTCTTCTTCTTCTTCGAGTTTCAATCTGAAATTCAGCCAAAATCAAGTCTAATCTTCACCAAAACAC